>CM061132.1:71493282-71541854 GCA_030789695.1 Scilla litardierei
AGAATCGTATTCCTCAGACAAGTATTTACCCCTTGTAAGTATATTGTTTTCCTACAACTCTTTCAAAGGCGCAAGTATTTATCACCTACAAGTTTAAGCTACATTACCAAGATTTTTGAGACTGAACTTACTAAATGTTAAAAATGACGTCTTTTGCAAGGTACGTTACTTAACAGCTTTTGAAATGATTTAATGAACTCGGTGCAGTGTTTGGTCTATCGTCACTATTAAAATGTTGTTGTCATGTCAATAATGTACATGGAAATGCCATCGTCTGCTTATATCCCATTGCTTGTGAAATGTACATCCTAGTGAAATGTGAAATTGGCCACTTTGGAGCAATTACGGACTATTGGGCCTTCGGGCATTACGGATTTTGGGCCCGCGTGGCATTTACGGAATGTTTGCCATACAGCAAACATTGAACTACGGATACACTTATGGACACTTTGGGTGGGGTAGTCCAATGTAGTAGAGGTCGAAATGCTGGGTTGCACTCTATTGGTGAACTTGACCGACACCTGGAAATGTAGTAGAGGTCGAAATGCTCGGTTGCCTTAATTCTTTGTGTACATGTAATCTAGAAGTTAAAGTATAATGATGACATCACTTTGTTGTTTCGATCGTTCGCAAGCAAGAACCTGCCAAGTAGTTATACACAGACGCTTATTGGGTTGGGGCTTTACCTCTCCAGCCCATGCGGATCCGCTCGCGTCCTCGCTCCCAAGTACAATGGGAAGCAGGCCGTGACAATAGCCTAAGTTTGTCTTCTCTTACTTTTCAGTTGAAGATGGCTATCTACTGTTTCTAACGAACATTTTTTTTGTGCTCTGGGCTATTTTAAACAGTTAATTGAGGATATGGATCTTTTTATTAAATGATGATTTTTATAGCTTAAGTTTGCCTTCTCTTATTTTTTTTAGTTGAAGATGGCGATCTCCCGGTTCCAACGACATTTTTGCGGATTTTTCTAACATCAAGCCTATTTTCTATATTTTCTAGAAGATGTGGATCTTTTATTAATAAGTATATTTATTTGAGCCTAATTTTGTCTTCTCTTATTTTTTTCGTTAAATATGGCGATCTCCCGGTTCCAACGGACCTTATTACAAATTTTTCTTAGCTCCTGGCAATTTTCTACATTTTCTGTAAGACATCAATCTTTATATTAAATGATATAATTTTCAGAGCTTAATTTTGTCTTCTCTTATTTTTCAATTGAAGATGACGATCTTCCGTTTCCAACTGAAATTTTTGTGGATTTTCTGAGATCTTGGCTATTATAGATCATTTAATTAAATCATATGATTTTTTGGCCTAAGTTTGTCTTCTCTTTTTTTGTTGAAGATGGCGATCTCCTGGTTCCAACAGACATTTTTGCGAATTTTTCTGGGCTCGGAAATTTTTACAGTTTATTGAAGATATGTATCTTTTTTATAAATGATATGATTTTTATCGCCTAATTTTGCCTTCTTTTATTCTTTAGTTCAAAATGTCGATCTCCCGATTCCAACAGAAATTTTTTCGGATTTTTCTAAACGTCGGTCTATTTTCTACATTTTCTATAACATATGAATCTTTATATTAAATGTTATGATTTTATGTGCTAATTTTGACTTCTCTTATTTTTTTCCGTTGAAGATGGCAAACTCCCGGTTCCAACAGACATTTTTGCAGATTTTTCGAGCTACGGGCTATTTTCTACATTTTTTAAGATATGAATCTTTATATTAAATGATATGATTTTTATAGCCAAATTTTGTTTCCTCTTATTTTTCAGTTGAAGATGGTGATCTCCCGATTCCAACGGATATTTTTGCGTATTTTTCCAAGCTCGGAGCTATTTTTCAATATTTTCAGGAAGATACAGATCGTTTTATTAAATTATAAGGTGTTTTGGCCTAATTTTGTATTATCTTATTCTTTTTAAGTTGTAGATGGCGATCTCCCGGTTCCGACGAACAATTTTTATTATTTTTTTTGAGCTCGGGGCTATTTTTCTAAAGTTTATTGAATATATTTATTTTTTTAATAAATGATATGATTTTTATTGCCTGATTTTGTATTCTCTTATATTTTTTCGTTGAATATGACGATCTCCCGGTTCCAACGTACCATTTTGCGAGTTTTTTTTGCTCCGGGCAATTTTCTACATTTTCTGTAAGATATAGATCTTTATAAAAAATGATATAATTTTTATAGCCTAATTTTGTCTTCTAATATTTTTCAGTTAAAGATTGTAATCTTTCGGATCCAACAGAAATTTTTGCAGATTTTTCTTATATCTGGGCTATTTTCTACATTTTCTAAATGATATGGATCATTTTATTAAATGATATGATTTTTTGCCCTAATTTTCTCTTCTCTTATTTTTCTGTTAAAGATGGCGATCTTCTAGTTCCAATGGATATTTCTCCGGATTTTTCTTCGCTCGGGTCTATTTTCTATATTTTACTGAACATATGGATCTTTTTATTAACTGATATGATTTTTATAGCGTAATTTCTTCTTCTCTTATTTTTCAATTAAGTATGGTGATCTGCCGGTTCCAAAAGACATTTTTGCAGATTTTTCTGAACTTGTGGCGATTTTTCTATATTTTATGTAAGATAAAGATTTTTATTAAATGATATGATTTTTTGGCCTAATTTTGTCTTCATTTATTTTTTTCGTTAAAGATTGGGATCTCCCATTTCTAATAGACATTTTACGGATTTTTCTAAGCTCGGGGCTGTTTTCTAGATTTTCGAGAAGATATGAATCTTTTTATTAAATGATATGATTTTTATAGCCTACGTTTGTCTTCCCTTATTTTTCAATTGAAGATGATGATCTCCCTGTTCCAAAGGATATTTTTGCGGATTTTTCTGACCTCGGGGTGATTTTCAACATTTTCTAGAAGATATGTTCTTTTTATTAAACGATATGATTTTTGGCCTAATTTTGTCGTCTCTTATTTTTATGATGAAGATGGCGATCTCAAGGTTCCAACAGACATTTTCGTAGGTTTTTCTGATCTACATGAAAGTTTTTATATTTTAAATGATACGATATTATGGCTAAATTTTTTCTTCTCTTATTTTTAAGTTGAAAATGGCGATCTCCCGGTTCCAACGGATATTTTTGCAGATTTGTTTTGTGCTCCAAGCAATTTTCTACATTTTATTGAAGATATGGATATTTATATTAAATGATATGGTATTTATGGCCTAATTTTATCTTCTCTTATTTTTCTGTTGAAGATGACGATCTCCTGACGGACATTTTTGCGGATTTTTCTGAGCTCGGTGCTATTTTTTACATTTTATTGAAGACATGAATCTTTTTATTAAATAAGATGATTTTTGTAGCCTAATTTTCTCTTCTCTTATTTTTCAGTTGTACATGACGATCTCTCGGTTCCAACGGACATTTTTTGCGGATTTTTCTTATCTCGAAACTATTTTTCTACGTTTTCAGGTAGTTATGGATCTTTTTTTAAAGGGTTAATGACATTAAAATACCCCAACGTTTGAGCCATTGTCACGTATATACCTTATCATTTAATTTGGTAAAATTTGATACCCAAAACTCAATTTGGCTAAAGGGAGACTTTTCTCGAAACGTCTGACCGTTATGCCCCTGACTAAAACAAAGGATAAATGACATTAAAATACCCCAACGTTTGGGTCATTGTCACGTATATACCTTATCGTATCCAAACGAAACCATTAACCCCACCCCTCTCTCACACACTCAAATAAATCGCACGAAATCAAATACAACCCAAATATATGTTTTTGATGTCTGAAATAACTATAAGACTTCATTAGCGATGCTAGTTTAGAAGTAATGCCTCAGCATAGTGTGCATGGCCAGGCCACCACAATAACTTAAAACAAGAGAGAAAAAACAACAACAGCAAAACATGAGTATAGAATGGCATGCAAATTCATAACCTCAGAGATAAATCAACTCCATCAGCGACCTCATCATTGATAGTGCCACCAGGCCTCATGTAAATTTCCACAAACACAGGTGCCCCCTCCGGCCTCCTCTGGCTCTAAAACCTCCCCACGCCGTACAAGTAGTCGTCTCTCGTCTTCTCTGTCCGAGGAGACACCGCTGGGCTCCGCCGCTGCCAGCTGTCGGCAGAGCCGGCCTCGCCGTCATGCGGTCAGGCAGCGGTGGCCAGCTCCCGGCTCTGCTTTGCGAGCTGTAGAACGTCTTTCGACAGTAGTTGCAAGAGAAGATGCTCGCGGGCTCCGGCGGGAACGAGGGCTGAAGGGCTAGGCTTAGGTTGAGCTCCTCTCCATCCACAGGTTGAAGCTCCATTAATAATTTTTACGAAAATGAGAGGAAAGTTACAGGGGGGTGGTAGAAGAATATGTGATATACATAGTGAACTATGTGGCTTTATGAATTGTATAGGCTAAGAAAGGGGAGACTCGTACTGAAATCGTCAAGCATGCTATGGCTGATAGTCTACTCTCAGTTGGTGGGTGATTAGATTACATGCAAGCCTGATAACTTCCGAAAGAGAAACAGAACTTATTGATAGGCCAGATGACGGGCAGATGGTATTATTTATGATCTTTTTATGGGGTTGGTTGCTGATTCAATATCAGTGTTGTTGGTGTATACATAGTCGGTTGGCTTGACTTCGTATCAAGGAAAGCTTCTTGTGATTTTAATAATCGTTATTGGTTTCATCTTTGGTAGCATGTTAACTTTTGGTGCAGAAAAATCGCATCGGCTGTTGATGCAAGGATCTCGCACCAGCAGATGAGCCATGCAGGGTTCCACCGGAAGACCCCCTTCTCTGGTGAGAGAGAGAGAGAGATAGAAGGGCATCAGAGGATCGTGGATGGACCCCCGATTGTCCGCTGATGGCTAAGTCATTGGAGATCATGGTAGAGTTGTGGGGATTTTGAAACAAATCAAGTAGATTTCAAGTACTGCAATTGTGGGTTGCGAATACCAAGGAGGATGTCATGGACAAGAGCAAAACCAGGAAGACGATTTTGGTCGTGTCTAAGTATGGATAAGGAGAAGAGCTACAAATTCTTCACGTGGAAGGATTAACCCCACTCTAATTGGTCAATGATGGTGATACTACACTTAATGGATGCGAATGAGAGTAGGATCAAGGTGGACAATTCTTCACATGCATTGACGGATAGAAGGATGATAGATAAAGAGAAAAAATTGGATAAGGCAATATGAATGTGGGAGGAAAGCAATGTACAACTTCAGAGGTTCATAAATGAGTGCAGATCAATTAAACGTTTAGGTATCAAATTTTACCAAATTAAACGATAAGGTATATACGTGACAATGGCCCAAACGTTGGGTATTTTAATGTCATTTACCCTTATGTATTGGATGATGAAGGGCAAATTTGTCCAATTTCTATCACGTGCTATCATATGATCAACTTTTCTGACGGAAAACTTAGAAAGGGTATCACGTTTTACACTTCATTAAACGTTTGGGTATCAATTTTTACCAAATTGAACGATAAGGTATATATGTGACAATGGCCCAAACGTTGGGGTATTTTAATGTCATTTACCCTTTTTTAAATGATATGATTTTTGGCCTAATTTTTTCTTCTCTTATTTTTTTTATTTGAAGATGGCAAAATTCCGGTTCAACTGACATTTTTACAGAATTTTCTGAGCTCGTGAATATTTTCTACAGTTTATTGAAGATGTGGTTCATTTTATTAAATGTTTTGATTTTTATAAACTAAGTTTGTCTTCTCTTATTTTTCAGTTGAAGATGGTGATATCCCGTTTCCAAAGGAATTTTTTGCGGGTTTTTTGATCTCGGGGCTATTTTCTAAATTTAATGGAAAATATTTGTCTTTTTATTAAATGATATGATTTTTATAGCCTAAGTTTGTCTTGTTTTATTTTTCAGTTGAATATGGCGATCTCCGGGGTCCAACTAACATTTTCGCAGATGTTTCAGAGGTCGGGACTATTTTCTACATTTTATTAAAGATTTAAATCCTTTTATTAAATGATATTATTTTTGTAGCCTTATTTTGTCTTCTCTTATTTTTGGCGATCTCTTGGTTCCAATGAACATTTTTTCGGATTTTTGGGCTCGGGGCTATTTTCTGCATTTTCTGGAAGATATGTATCTTTTTATTAAATGATATGATTTTTTAGACTAATTTTTTCTTATCTTATTTTTTCGTTAAGATGGCGATCTTCCGGTTCTAACGGACAATTTTGCGGATTTTTCTGATCTCCATGAAATTTTCTACATTTTCTGTAAGATACAGATCTTTATATTAAATGATATGAGTTTTATAGCATATTTTTGTCTTCGCTTATTTTTCAATTGAAGATGGCAATCTCTCGGTTTTAACGGAATTTTTTGCGTATTTTCCTGAGCTCGGGGCTATTTTATTTTTTTGGAAAATAAAGATCTTTATATTAATTGATATGATTTTTGTTACCTAATTTTGTCTTCTCATATTTTCTAGTTGATGATGGCGATCATTTTATCAAATGATATGATTTTTTGACCTTATTTTGTCTTCTCCTTTATTTCGGTTGAAGATGGCAATCTCCCGATTCCAACAAATATTTTTGTGGATTTTTCTGAAATCCGAGCTATTTTTATATTTTCTGGAAGAAGTGGATTGTTTTAGTAAATAATGTTAGAGAAGACAAAATTAGGCCAAAAATGTCCGTTGAAACCAGGAAATCGTCATCTTCAACTGAAATATAATAGAAGACAAAATTCGGAACTGCAAAATCACCATCTTCATATATAAACATGTCAGTATTAACCGGGATATTGCCATCTTTAACTGATAAGATTTTTATATATCATTTTCTGGGCTTGGTGCTATTTTCTACATTTTATGAAAGATATGGATCTTTTTAGTAATTGATATGATTTTTATAGCCTAAATTTGTTTTCTCTTATTTTCCAGTTGAAGAAGGCGATATTTTCATTAAATGATATGATTTTTAGCCTAATTTTGTCTTCTCTTATATTCTAATTGAAGCTGGCGATCTTCCGGTTTCAACGGACGTTTTTGCAAATTTTTCTGAGCTCCTATTTATTTTCCACACTTTTGGCAGATATGTATCATTTTATTAAATGATATGATAGTTTGGCCTTATTATGTCTTCTCTTATTTTTCAGTTGAATATGTCGATCTCCCGGGTCCAACGGACATTTTTGCGTATTTTTCTGAGCGTGGTGTTATTTTCTACACTTTCTGGAAGATAAGAATATTTATATTAAATGATATGATTTTTTTATCTTAATTTTTTCTCTTATTTTCTGGTTGAAGATGGCAATCTCCCAGTTCCAACGGACATTTTTGCGGATTTTTCCGAGCTCCAAGCTATTTTCTACTTTTGATTAAAGATATGGATCTCTATATTAAATGACAAGATTTTTATAACTTAATTTTGTCTTCTCATATTTTTCAGTTGAAGATGGCGATCTCCATGGTCCAATGAAAATTTTTGTAGATTTTTCTTAGCTTTGGGCTTCTTTCTATATTTTCTAGAAGATATGAATCTTTTTATTGAATGATATGATTTGTTGGCCTAATTTTGTCTTCTCTTTTTTTCAGTTAAATGTTGTGATCTCCCGGTTCCAACGGACATTTGTGTGGATTTTTCTGAGCCCATTGCTATTTTCTACATTTTAAGGAAAATATGTATATTTTTATTAAATGATATGATTTTTTGGCCCAACGTCTTCTTTTATTTTTCATTTGAAGATGGCGATCTCCCGGTTCCAACGGACATTTTTTCGGATTTTTCTGAGCTCCGAGCCATTTTCTATATATTCTGTATGATATGAATCTTTATATTAAATGATATGATTTTTTAACCTAATTTTTGTCTTCTCTAATTATTTAGTTGAAGAAGGCGTTCCCCCAGGTCCAACAGACATTTTTGCCGATTTTTCCGAGTTCGGGGCTATTTTCTACATTTTTGGGAAGTTATAGATCTTTTTATTAAATAATATGATTTTTTGACCAAATTTTTTCTTCTCTTATTTTTTCAGTTAAAGATGGCGATCTCTCGGTTCCAACAAACATTTTTGCAGATTTTTCTGAGCTCGTGGCTATTTTCTATATTGTCGAAAAGTTAAGTATCTTTTTATTAAATGATATGATTTTTTATTGCATAATTTTGTCTTCTCTTATTTTTTAAGTTGAAGATGGCGATCTCTCGGTTCCAACTGACATTTTTGCATATTTCTTATGGAAGATAAAGAACTTTTTATTTTGTGCTCGTGCTATTTTCTACATTTTATGGAAGATAAAGAACTTTTTATTAAATAATCTATTATACATTTGACAGCGATTTTTGAATCCTAGGGCTGACTAGGACAAGCTGACTAGGACAAAGGGGTTGATAAAAGACGGCCAGGATTTAATCTTGGAAAATAGACGGTTTAGATGAAGTTTGAGAAAGTTTTGGGAGAAAAATATTGAATTTTGGGGGAAAACCAAGAATTTTGCATTGGGTGAACCGAAATTTTTAAATCGCAGAGGGAAGTTCAACAGACCGAGATCTGCGATCTCTTCGCGTTCAACAGACCGAAATTTTTTGAAATTGGGAAAATTTTAAAGGGGTTAACGGGTGAAAAACTCTGTAACCGAAAATGAGGTGGGCTAGCCTTGAGTGAATTGTGAAAAACTCTGTTGACGGGTGTATTCGGTTTGGGTGAAATTTGAAAAACAGAAAGGGGATGTGACTCATCTCTTTCATCCGAAAAAATAAAGGACCAGCCTTGAGGTGGGTGAAAATGAGAGGGGGCCCTCCACGTATGACTGGAGATGGCTAGAGGGTTGGGTTTCATGGTTTTGGGTGCTTTAAAAAAAGATAGATGTACAATTAATTCATTACAAGTCATCTCCCAAAAGTTATTTTTCTTTCTTTAATAGGCAAAGAAAGAATCCGTTGATCAGCAAAAGAGGAAGGCCATGCCCGTTGATCAGCAAAAGAGGAAGGCCATGCCCGTTGAATCCGTTGATCATATAATTATGTTTCTTTTTAATTTTTACTATTAATTTTTTTGTTATTTTTGTTGGGTAATTCTGGAGTGAATCTCAGAAGAAAAAAGGCAAACAAGGTACAAGAATCACCATACCCTTCATCTTCTTAATTTTGTTGCGCAAAACCAGAGGGAAGAGGTGAGGATCCACAAGATTTGAAGGTAATTCCTCTCTTTATCTCTCTGGATTTGATTTTTTTGGGGAGATTTTTTTGTTTTATTTTTGATTTTTGATTTTTTTTTGTTATTGGATCAGAAGTTGGCTGATGGCATCGAAACGGATCTTGAAGGAATTGAAGGATCTGCAGAAAGATCCATCCACATCAAGCAACATAGGTATAATCAGATCTGCTTGGGTTTCTATTTTTTCGATTCAACTATGGCATTTTTAAAAGTCTGATTTTGGATCTATAGAAAAAAGATGTTGATTTTTATCATTTATTTATTACCTA
Organism: Scilla litardierei; assembly: GCA_030789695.1. NCBI lineage: Eukaryota > Viridiplantae > Streptophyta > Magnoliopsida > Asparagales > Asparagaceae > Scilla > Scilla litardierei. Next base: position 71,502,759 of record CM061132.1, read on the forward strand.
CATGGATTTTGGAAAGAAGATGTGATGTGGTTTTAGAAAGAATTAGTACCTAGAATTGGCTATGATCATCGGAATTGAACGATTTATTACATAGTTCTTTCTTTTTCGCTCGCAAAATTGTGAATTGTATATTGTTTGCCATGTAAATGGTACATGCCTATAAAGAATCTGAACCTATTTTTGAAGAATTTTGTCTTGATAAAACTCGAAAGTTATTCCTCTCTTTCTCTCTCTTGATTCAATTTTTTTGTGAAATTTGATTAATACATGTAAAGGTTCAGATGGATGCCCCAATTCTTTGTTTGATCTTGATACTTTGCATGAACATGTGGCACATGTCATATCTCTCACCACGATAACTTCCTTTGCATTGGAACATTGATTTTCAATATGTTTATTTTTGCATTAGCTGATCATTAAAAGGTTTCATTATTTTAATTGCATTAGCTGAGCATTGATCAAAATATTTTCATTATTTTAATTGTATTAGCTGAGCATTGATCAAAATATTTTCATTATTTTAATTGCATTAGCTGAGCATTGATCAAAATATTTTCATTATTTTAATTGCATTAGCTGAGCATTGATCAAAATATTTTCAATATTTTAATTGCATTAGTTGAATGTTTTATTCGGTTGCCAACAGATTTTGAAGGATTTTCTGGAATGGATCAAGCTGAATCTTGAGAGTTTGTACTGTGGGGGGTTCTGCAACAACGACACCATGTAGGAGAATCTGCAAATGCAATTCTTTGGTATGTTCTATTTTTTCTTCTTGATTGGTATAAGTTTTGTTACGATGGATGAATTTAGCTTTGGTACATGAGTGCACATGAGATGTTTATTGTTTTCGCAGTTGAATTTATTGTTTGCCCACAAATTTTTCTTAATGACCATGTACTTTTATAGGATAAATGATATGGACCCATGTATGAAGAAGAAGAAGACGATGCTATCATTTATCTGGGATGAAATTTTAAGGTGCAAAAAAATTTACTATTTTTGCTTAATTTTATTAACTATGTTTCTAAAAGTAAATCAAAGTAGCATAACAAGTATTTTTAATGAATTTATTTTGGCTTATATTTCTTACTAAATTTGCTTTATAATCTATGCATTTGACATTTTCTTACTAAATGTCTTAATAACTCTGATTTGAAAAGCTGAAAAGTCATAATTAATGGAAGACTAAGAATTAGAACATTCACATTTCCCCCCTTTCATAACCTTATGTTCCTTCGTAGATTTGGAAACAAAGCATCATGTTGATTACACACACTCTTGATGTTTTGGGCTTGCCATTGTCGTTAAGTGCCGAAAGAGCACCATAGGCACTTTTGTTCCCATCTTTTGTTTAATGATTACTTCTCTATCATTAGAATTGTTGCTCAAGAATTGTTTAATATGTTGTGCTCTTTGTATTTTGTAATACCTTTGCAAGATGTAACACCTAGGCTTGACGTTGTTATAATAAATAAATGCCAAAATGTACAATATCAAAACACAGGCTATAAAGTCTTAGACAATGTTGATCACTGTGTGTTGCTGATATTTTCAAGATAGATAACAATATAGCTCAAATATAGAAGGCTAAAAGCATTCCAAATTCAACTAAACTGAGGGAAACTAGCAAACTACTGTAAGCAAGAATAATACTAAGTATTATTGTTTAATGTAGAAATTAGTGAAGCATGACATACAAATATATAAACAAACTCATTAGTCTAGGGAATCCCAAAAGAAAACGGTTGAGAATGATGAATAAATATATTAAATTCTATTTTATTCTGATTGTCTCTTTTAATCTTTAGAGAAACGGTTGAGAATGATGAAGAAATCCCAAAAGAAAGCATTGAGAATAGAGGTACAACTGTGAAACAACATCGAAGATCACTGAAGAGCCAGTTAAGCAATCCATACATATGCTAAAAAATGAAACATGAAACATTCTATGTTTCATTTTTACATACCTGTTTTGAAAATTTTCATGTTTACATACATTTTTTGAAATTTTTACAAACATGTTTTGAAATTTTACATATGTTTTGCATACATGTTTTGAAATTTTACATATTCTATGCACATGCTATGCTATGAAAATGTAAACATGAATTTTTACATACATGTTTTGCATACATGATTTTTTATTAATGTCTAATTCTTTACCCAATCTCATTCACAGAAGGCCTCAAATGTCAGTGGGCTAAGGCTCTCCCAAAAGATTCAACTCAAAGCGGCAACCAAGAGGTCCTCCGTCTGCTTCATCACAAAAACATCTTGCTCGCTTTTCTGTAAGACTCAATGGCTAAATTATGTTTTTTTGCTAGGTGGAGATTATGATGGCATTGAAGGAGAAATTCGAAGTGTTGGTTGTAGAAGGCGGGGCCGAGAACATCTCGACTGTCCAAGACGCGGCCGATTTGATCAAGAGGGTGAAGGCTGAAGATGCGGCATGTTTTCTTGAGCTGCAAAATTTCCCTCAATCTCAAGTTTATTATTCTTACAAGTATTAGTGAATCTTATTGAATGGTCTGTTGTTTATGAGCTTAGTTATCAAATGGAGGTTGGACACTACATTCAGTAGTGACGTCTGCACATTGCACATGTTACTGCTTGATTAATTCCAGAATTTTATCTGTTTCTTTTTAAGTGTTAATCCAAGATGGGTAATGTTATTAGCCAATGCAAGAGAGCGAGCAAGCGAGAAGGCAAGCATCTACTATTTGTAACATGTATTCTGATGTTTTTCTCTAACTTTATGATGAGATTTTGGAGGTCAAAAATTATTATAAGCAATTTATGTATCTTCTTTGTTTATGCTGGAAGTTAATGAATCATTTTGTGAATTTGTGAATGTTGGATATTTGTGAATGCTCAAAGTAAGTTGCATCACGATGACAGCCTCAAGGGATCTACAAAGAAAAACTATTGCTCAAAAAAGTAAAGTAGAAAAAAGAAGCTAAAAGAAATATAGAACTAATGGAATGATGTCCAAATAGGTTGTTCCTGATAAAACTATTGAAATTGATTCACTAATATTTTGATTAATTTAATTATTCAAAAATAAAGCATTTAAACATTTATTATAATTTGTTTAAAAGAATTGTTTCACCATGAATACGTACACATTTACGTGTATGTGTATCCACATGCAATCTATATATTAAAACACAACTATTTTTGAATCCTAGGACTGAGACAAGCTGATGTCATGCTGGTGTATAAAGAGAGCTAAAAACATCCTCTCATACACACACGCACTATTGCACTTCCGCCCTTCGGTTCCGATTCAAGGGCGCTTAAATTCTATTAAATTGGGTCAAGTGCGCATCTTTTGTGGTATCAGTTCTGCTGCAACCAGAATTTGGAAGAAACTGAGAATGTTGTGCTTTTAATTGGACAGTCACTGTTCATTTGTAGATCAGGATCATTGTGTTGTTATGGGTTAGAACTTAAAAATAAGCTTAATGCTAAGATGGGTTTAGCTTTGAAAGGTCTTAATACTAATCATATGTTTGACTGTTTCTGCATTGTGCATGCATTCAATGTATATGGCAGTCTTCAACTCACAATGTACATGTCCAATGCACTCATTTGGATTTAGTGGTTTGGTGGACTATTTGGAGATAAATAGTATGTGTCTACGAATGTTCAGACTGAATGGGAGTTATCTGTTATGTCATGTATCTGGATTGTGGACTCAAAGAAATAATTGAATTTGTTTTAATATTAAGGCATGAAAGATTACTATTAACTCCTATCGTTTGGTCATGTCTTTAAAGCTCATATAGAAGTTTATAGCTGCTTGAAAACATAAGGGGGTTTCTGGAAACATGTGATGATATATGCAGATGGTTAAGCTGACATGAACTTAAAGTAGCTGGATGTTGAAGAGGATGGTCAGGGTGAAGCAATCGACGTGGTCATGATTGCGAGTATTGCTAACCAAGACGCTACTGTGGGGACAACTTATGGTTCAACACATGTTATGTGAAAAGTTACACAGTTCACTTGAGAATTGAGAGAACAGACATAAGATGGTGTTGAAGTTATAATTTTAGACCGACTTTTATTTTTATGCTTACAAGTTTTAAAAGGGTTAACTGTTTATCAGATGTTTTGTAGTTTGTGTTGACCGTAGTTTTCTCTCTTTCTATTGAGCTGTTGTTTTTTAATTGAGATACCTTGATAAACATCCATGTATATATTCTTTTCAAATCAATGAAATATGGTGGGGTTTTCGAGCACTAGCCCCCCTCCTTCCTCTCAAAATTTCAATAGCATTCTCTACGATTTCCACCCGTTTTTGGTATTCAATTAGGTAAAAAATTTATGACTTTTTCTTATGACTATTTCCAAGAATTTTCTCTAAACAGAAAGCATTGGGCAAGGTGCAGGGTGAGTTCCTCATTTTTAGTTAAAAAGTGAACCCTACTGTCAAACAAATTTTGGGAGAATGACTTTTTTGGGAAACTAAAATTTTAACTTTTAAGGGAAACTAGATCCAGAGGCAACCAAATTTTTTGGTAAGTTAAAATTTTGGGTAACTAAATTTTAGTTTAAATATGCTTGAAATTTTAAGTGGAACTAAATCTAGATGTCACCAAGCGCCGAAGATGCCCGCGCCGAATTTTTTTACCCTTTTTATTGTTTCGCGTCGAAGTCGCCCACGTCGAATTTGTTGTTCCGTGTCGAAGGTGCCGGCACCGAATTTTGTTGTTCTACGTCTGATTTGTTGTTCCGCGCCGAAGGAGACCATGTCGAATTTGTTGTTCCGCGTCGAAGGCGTCCATGCCAAATTTGTTGTTCCGTGTCGAAGGCTCATGCATCGAATTTTTTGTTCCACGTCGAAGGCCGTGCCGCTAAATATTTTTATGCTAATTTTTCGTTCTTTTAAATTTCGCGGGGGAAAATCTTAATTTAACCGTGCCCGCGGGCACGGGTTATGACTAGTATTATTCTTATAGCATAAATTTGTCATCTCTTATGTTTTTAGTTGAAGATGGCGATCTCCGCTTCCAACGGACATTTTGCATATTTCTTAGTTTGAGACTATTTTTCTATATTTTCAGGAAGATATGTATATTTTTATGAAATGATATGATTTTTTGCCTAATTTTGTCTTCTCTTTTTTTACTTTGAAGATGGTGATCTCCCGGTTCCAATGGATATTTGTGCATATTCATTTTGAGCTACGGGAAAGTTTATATTTTTTTGAATAATATGAATCTTTATATTAAACGATATGATTTTTATAACCTAATTTTGTCATCTCTTATTTTTTTCAGTTGAAGATGGCGATCTCCCGGTTCCAAGGGACATTTTTGTAGATTTTTTGAGCTCGAGGCTATTTTTCTACATTTTCGAGGAGTTATGAATTTTTTTATTAAATGATATGATTTTTAGTCTAATTTTATCTTCTTTTATTTTTTTAAGTTGGAGATAGCGATCTCCCGTTTCTAAATTTTGCATATTATTCCGACATGGAGCAATTTTCTAAATTTTCTGGAAGATATAGATCTTTTTATTAAATATTATTATTTTTGCCTAATTTTGCATTCTCTTATTTTTTCAATTGAAAATGACGATCTCCCTATTCTAGCGAACAATTTTGCAGATTTTTATAAGTGAGGTGCTGTTTCTCCATTTTAATAAATGATATGATTTTAATAGACTAAGTTTGACTTCTCTTATTTTTTGGTTGAAGATGGCGATCTCCCGATTCCAATGGATATTTTTTGCGGATTTTTCTTAATTTGAGACTGTTTTTCTACATTTTCTGGAAGATATGGATTTTTTATGAAATGGTATGATTTTTTGGCCGAATTCTGTTTTCTCTATTTTTCAGATGAAGAAGACGACCTTCCGGTTCCAACGAATATTTTTGCGGATTTTTCTGAGCTAGGGATATTTTCTATATTTTCTGTAAGGAATGAATCTTTATATTGAATGATATGATGTTTATAGCCTAATTTTGTCTTGTCTTATTTTTCAGTTGAAGATGCCGATCTCCCGGTTCCAAGGAACCTTTTTTGCGGATTTTTGAGCTCGATGCTATTCTCTACATTTTATATAAGATATAGAGCTTTTAATTATATGATATTATTTTTATAGCCTACGTTTGTCTTCTCTTTTTTTTGAAGATGGTGTTCTCTCGGTTTCAATAGATTTTTGCAGATTTTTCTGAGCTTTAGGCTATTTTTTACATATTCTAAAAGATATGGATATTTTTATTATTTAATTTGATTTTTAGGCGTAAATTTGTGTTCTCTTATTTTTCATATTAAGATGGTGATCTGCTGAATCAAACGAACATTTTTGCAGTATTTTCTGAGTTGAAGATGGTGATCTCCCGATTCAAAGAGACAGTTTTGTAGATTTTACTTAGCTCGAAGCTATTTTCTGTATTTCTGGAAGATATGCATATTTTAGTTAAATAAAATGATTTTTTGCCTAATTTTGTCTTCTCTTATTTTTAAGTTGAAGATAACAATCTCTCTGTTCCAACGGACATTTTCGCGGGTTTTTTGAGCTCAAGACTATTTTCTGTATTTTCTGGAAGATATAGATCATTTTATTAAAAGATATTATGTTGGCCTAATTTTATCTTCGCTTACTTTTTAGTTGAAGATGGCGATCTCCCTGTTCAAACGGGCATTTTTGGAGATTTTTATGTTCTCGGGGATATTTTCTATATTTTATTGAAAATATGAATATTTTTATTAAATAATATGATTTTTAGCCTACTTTTATTTTCTCTTATTTTGTAGTTGAATATCGCGACCTCCCTGTTTCAACGGATATTTTGCTAATTTTTCTGAGCTCGGTTCTATTTTTCTACATTTTCGGAAAGTTATGGATCTTTTTATTAAATGATATGATTTATTGGCCTAAATTTGTCTTCTCCTATTTTTCAATTGATGATGGCGATCTCCCGGTTCCTACGGACATTTTTTGCAGGTTATTTTGACCTCGGGGCTATTTTCTGAATTTTCTTGAATAAATTGATATTTTATTAAATTATATGATTTTGGCCTAATTTTGACTACTCTTATTTTTCAGTTGAAGGTGGCTATCTTCCGATTCCAACGGAAATTTTTACGGATTTTTTGAAGCTCGAAACTATTTTCTACATTTTATGGAATTCATAAATTTTTTTATTTAATGATATGATTTTTATATCCTACGTTTTTCCTCTCTTATTTTTTTAGTTGAATATTGCGATCTACAAGTTCCAGTGGACATTTTTACTGATATTTGTTAGCTTGGGGCTATTTTTCGTCATTTTATGGATGATATGTATCATTTTTTAAATGATTTGTTTTTTTGGCCTAATGTTGTCTTCTCTTATTTTTCTGTTGAAGATTGCATTCTCACGGTTCCAACCGAGATTTTTGCGGATTTTTTGCCAAGAGGCTGTTTTCTACATTTTTTGGAAGATATGGATTTTTTATTAAATAATATGATTTTTGGCCTAATTTTATCTTCTCATATTTTCAAATGAAGACGGCGATCTCCTGGTTCCAACGGACATTTTTGCAGATTTTTCTGAGCTCTGGGCTATTTTATACATTTTCGGTAAGATGTGTATCTTTAGATTAAATGATATTATTTTTATAGCCTAATTTTGTCTTTTCTTATTTTTTTAGTTGAAAATGGCGATCTCCCGCATCCAACGGACATTTTTACGGATTGTTCTGAGCTCATGGCTATTTTCTATATTTTATTGAAGATATGGCTCTTTTTATTAAATGATATGATTTTTGTAGCTTAATTTTGTCTTCTCTTAATTTTCATTTGAAGAGGGCGATCTCCTGCTTCTAACAGACATTTTTGTGGATTTTTCTGAGCTTGAGATTATTTTTCAACATTTTTGAAAATTTATGGATCTTTTTATTAAATGGTATCATTTTTGGCCTAATTTTGTCTTCTCTTTTTTTGTTGAAGATGGCAATCTCCCATTTCCAACGAACATTTGAGTGGATTTCTGAACTCCGTGCTATTTTCTGAATTTTCTAAAAGATATGGATTTTTATAATAAATGATATGATTTTTATAGACTAAGTCTATCTTATCTTATTTTTAAGTTGAATATGGCGATTTCCCAGTTGCAACAGATATTTTTTGCCGCTTTTCCTGAGCTCGGGGTTATTTTTCTACATTTTCAGGAAGTTATTGATCTTTTTATTAAATGATATGATTTTGGCCTAATTTTATTAAATGATATGATTTTTCTACATTTTCGGGAAGTTATTGAAGATGGCCATCGCCCAGTCCCAACGAACAATTTTGCGGATTTTTCTGAGCTCCGGGCTATTTTCTAATTTTTTATAAAATATTAAGTTTTTTATTAAATGATTGGATTTTTTAAGCCTAATTTTTTCTTCTCTGATTTTTCAGTTGAAGATGTCGATCTCCCGATTCCAACAGCCATTTTTATGCAATTTTCAAAACTCAAAACTATTTTCTACAGTTTATTGAAGATATGGATCTTTTTATTAAATTATATGATTTTCATAGACTAAGTTTGCCTTCTGTTATTTTTCAGTTGAATATGGCGATATCCCGGTTCTAAGGAAATTTTTGCAAAATTTTCTGAGCTCCAGGCTATTTTCTACATTTTCTGTAAGATATGTATCTTTATATTAAATGATATGATTTTTATGGCCTAATTTGGTCTTCGCTTATTTTTTAGATGAAGATGGCGATCTCCTGGTTCTAACAGACATTTTTACAGATATGTCTGCGCTCTTAGCTATTTTCTACATTTTCTATAAGATATGTATCTTTAAATTAAATGATATGATTTTTGGCCTAATTTTATCTTCTCTTATTTTTCAGTTGGAGATGACAATCTCCCGTTTCCAACGGAATTTTTTGCATATTTTCCTTAGCTTGGGGCTATTTTCTATATTTTCTGGAAGATAAGGATCTTTATATTACTTGATATGATTTTTGTTGCCTAATTTTGTTTTCTCTTATTTTCTCGTTGATAATGGCGATCTTTTTATTAAATGATATGATTTTTTGGTCTTATTTTGTCTTCTTTTATATTTTGATTGAAGATGGCGATCTCCAGGTTCCAAGGGACATTTTTGCGGATTTTTCTGAGCTTTGGGCTCTTTTTCACATTTTCTGAAAGATATGGATCGTTTTATTAAATCATATCAAAGAAAACAAAATTAGGCAAAAAAATGTCCGTTGAATCCAGGAAATCGCCATCTTCTACTGAAATATAAGAGAAGAAAAAAGTTGGAACCGGGAAATCACCATCTTCATTTGTAAAAATGTCCGTTGTAACTAGGATATCGCCATCTCCAACTGATAATATTTTTATATATTATTTTCTAAGCTGGGTGCTATTTTCTATGTTTTATGAAAGATATGGACCTTTTTATTAATTGATTTGATCTTTATAGCCTAAATCCATCTTCTCTTATTTTTCCAGTTGAAGATGGCGATCTTTTTATTAAATGAAATGATTTTTGGCCTAATTTTGTATTCTCTTAATTTCAGTTTAAGATGGCGATCTCCTGGTTCCAACAGGCTTTTTTGCGGATGTTTCTGAGCTCCGGACTATTTTCCACTTTTTTGGAAGATATACATCACTTTATTAAGTAATATGATATTTTGGCCTAATTTTGTCATCTTATATTCCAATTGAAGATGGCGATCTCCCGGTTCCAACGGACATTTTTGCGGATTTCTGAGTTCCGGGCTATTTTCCACTTCTTTGGAAGCTATGTAATATTTTATTAAATGATATGATATTTTGTCCGAAATTTATATTCTCTTATTTTTTTTATTTAAATATGGCGATCTCCTGGTTCCAACGAATATTTTTACGGATATTTTTTGCTCGAGGTTATTTTGTACACTTTTTGGAAGATAAGAATCTTTAAATTAAATGATTTGATTTTTATAGCCTAATTTCTTCTTCTCATATTTTTTCAGTTGAAGATGGCGATATCCCAATTCCAAGGACATTTTTACGGATTTTTCTGAGCTCCAGGGTATTTTCTACATTTTCTGCAAGATATGGATTTTTATATTAAACGATATGATTTTTATGGCCTAATTTTGTCTCTTTTAATTTTCTGAAGAAGACGGCGATCTCCCGGTTCTAACAGACATTTTTGTGGAATTTTCTGAGCTCTGAGCTATTATTTTCTACATTTTCTGTAAGATTTGGATCTTAATATTAATTGATATGATTTTTATGGTCTAATTTTGTCTTCTCTTATTTTCCAGCTGGAGATGGCGTCTCCCGTTTCCAACGGAATTTTTTCAGTATTTTCCTAATCTCAGGGCTATTTTCTATATTTTCTGGAAGATAATGATCTTCATATTAATTGATATGATTTTTGTTGCCTAATTTTGTCTTCTCTTATTTTTTCAGTTGATGATTGCGATCTTTTTATTAAATAATATGATTTTTGGTCTTATTTTGTCTTCTCTTATAATTTGATTGAAGATGGCGATTTCTCGGTTCCAATCGACATTTTTGCGGATTTTTTTGAGCTTTGGGTTATTTATCATTTTTTCTGAAAGATATGGATCGTTTTAAATGTTAGTTGTAACTGATAAATCTGCATTTTCAACTGAAATATAAGAGAAGCAAAAATTCAGAACCGGGAAATCACCATCTTCATCTATAAAAATGTCCGTTGTAAATAGGATATCTCCGTCTTCAACTGATAATATTTTTATATGTCACTTTCTGAGCTCGGTGCTAATTTCTACATTTTATGAAAGATATGGACCTTTTTGTTATTGATATGATTTTCATAGCCTAAATTTGTCTTCACTTATTTTCCGGTTGGAGATGTCGATCTTTTTATTAAATAAAATGATTTTCTGGCCTAATTTTTTCTTCTCTTATTTTTTAGTTTAAGATGGCGATCTCCCGGTTCCAACGGGCATTTTTGCGGATGTTTTCTGAGCTCCGGACTATTTTCCACTTTTTTGGAATATATGCATCATTTTATTAAATGATATGATATTTTGGCCTAATTTTGTCTTCTCTTATATTCCAGTTGAAGATGTCGATCTCCAGGTTCCAACGGACATTTTTGCGTATTTTTCTGAGTTCCAGTCTATTTTCCATGTTTTTGGAAGATATGTATCATTTTATTAAAGGGGTTTTAGAATATCTGTCCCTTAAATCTTGCGTATTTTGATATCTGTCCCTCAAAAGCTCGTATTTAACCTTAATACTCCCTCTCACTAATTTTCTATTAAAATCTTAACGTAAATGGGAATATTCCGTTACGTTTGGGATTAACGACGTTGGGAGGGGGGATTCTGGGGTTTTAAGAGTGGAGGCGACGGCGATGTTACCGCCTTGTCTGAGGAGGAGGGGACGGCGCCCCTCCCCCTCGTCTGAGGAGGAGGGGGAGGGTGGCACCGCCCCTCCCCTTGGTTACTGGGGGAGGGGCGCCCCCTCCCCGCCCCCTCCCCGCCCCTGCTTTTCTGGGGGGGACGGCGCCCCCTCCCCTAGTGTACTGGGGGAGGGGGCGTCGCCCCCTCCCCTCCCCTGCTTTTTTTTGGGGGGGAAGGGGGCGGTGCCCCTCCCCTCCCCTGCTTTTTTTGGGGGGGGAAGGGGGCGGTGCCCCTCCCCTCACCTGCTTTACTCGGAGGAGGGGGCGGAGCCCCCTTCCCCTCCTCCTCAGACGAGGAGGATGGCGAGGGGACGTCGCCTCCTCCCCGGCGTTTTCGGGGTGGAGGATGGAGGGTGGGGGTTGATGGTTAATTAGGGGGTTAATTAATGTAATTTGTTAATTGCTTAACTGTAAGCGCTGATTAGTCATTAATTACTGTAATTAAGGTTAACTTTTTTACAGAATACTAGATAGAAGGGCTATTAAGGTTAACGTTTAAAATTTCAGGGACTTGAGAGAAAATATGAACTTTTGAGGGACAGATATCAAAATACACAAGATTTAAGGGACATATATGCTAAAACCCCTTTATTAAATGCTATGATTTTTTGGCCTAAATTTGTTTTCTCTTATTTTTCAGTTGAAGATGGCGATCTCCCGGTTCTAACGGACATTTTTGCGGATTTTTCTGAGCTCGGGGTTATTTTGTACACTTTCTGGAAGATAAGAATCTTTATATTAAATAATATGATTTTTATAGTCTAATTTTGTCTTCTCATATTTTTTAGTTGAAGATGGCGATATCCCTGTTCCAACGGACATTTTTGCGTGTTTTTCTGAGCTTCAGGCTATTTTCTACATTTTATTAAAGATACGGATCTTTTTGTTAAATACAAGATTTTTGTAGCTAATTTTGTCTTCTCATATTTTTAGTTGAATATGGTGATCTCCCTATTGCATCAGACATTTTTGAATATTTTTCTTAGCTTGGGGCATTTTTTTACTTTTTCTGGAAGATATGAATCTTTTTATTAAATGATATTAATTTTTGGCCTAATTTTGTCTTCTCTTATTTTTAAGTGTAATATTGCGATCTTCCGATTCCAACAGAAATTTGTGCAGATTTTTCTGAGCTCGGTGCTATTTTGAACATTTTATGGCAGGTATGTATCTTTTTACTAAATGATATGATTTTTGACCTAATTTTGTCGTCTTTTATTTTTCAGTTGAAGATGGCGATCTCCCGATTCCAACGGACATTGTTTCGGATTTTTCTGAGCTTCGAGCTATTTTCTACATTTTCTGTATGATATGAATCTTTATTTTAAATGATATGATTTTTATAACCTAATTTTGCCTTCTCTTATCATTCAGTTGAAAATGGCGAACTCCTGGTTCCAACGGACATTTTTTTCGATTTTTCTAAGCTTAGGGCTATTTTTCAACATTTTTGGGAATTTATAGATTTTTAATTAAATAATTTGATTTTTGACCTAATTTTTTATTCTCTTATTTTTTTAGTTAAAGATGGCGATCTCCCGGTTTCAATGAACATTTTTGCAGATTTTTCTGAGCTCCGGAATAATTTCTAAATTTTCGGAAAGTTATGGATCTTTTTATTAAATGATACGATTTTTATAGCCTAATTTTGTCTTCTCTTATTTTTCTGTTGAAGATGGCGATCTCCCGGTTCCAACAGACTTTTTGGCGTATCGTTTTAAGCTTGGTGTTATTTCCTACATAATATGGAAGATATAGAACTTTTTATTAAATAATATGATTTTTATGACCTACGTTTGTATTCTCTTATTTTTTCAGTTCAAGATGGCGGTCTCCCTGTTTCAACGGATATTTTTGCAGATTTTTCTTAGCTTGAGACTATTTTCTACATTTTTTGGAAGATATATATCTTTTTATGGAATGATATGATTTTTTGGCCTAATTTTTTCTTCTCTTTTTTAATATGAAGATGGAAATCTCCTGGTTCCAATGGACATTTGCGCGTATTTTTTTGAGCTTCGGGCTATTTTCTGTATTTTTGTATAATAAGGATCTTTATATTAAATGAAATGATTTTTATAACCTAATTTTGTAATCTCTTATTTTTTTAGTTGAAGATGTCGATCTCACGGTTCCAATGGACATTTTTGCGGATTTTTCTGAGCGTGGTGCTATTTTTTTTTTTACATTTTCGAAAAGCTATGGATCTTATTATTAAATGATATGATTTTTGGCCTAATTTTGTCTTCTTTTATTTTTCAATTGAAGATAGCGATCTCCCGTTTCTATTAGACATTTTACGTAGTATCTGACCTCTGGACTATTTTCTAAATTTTCTGAAAGATATGGATCTTATTATTAATGATATGATGTTTGGCCTAATTTTGTCTTCTCTTATTTTTTTAGTTGTAGATGGCAATCTCCCTCTTCCAACGTATTTTTTTACGGATTTTTATAAGCTCGGTGCTATTTTCTACATTTTTATAAATGATTTGAATTTTATAGCCTACGTTTGCCTTCATTTATTTTGTCGGTTCCAATGGACATCTTTGCGGATTTTTCTTAGCTTGAGTTGTTTCTCTATATTTTCTGAAAGATATTGATCTTTTTATGAAATGGTATGATTTTTTGGCCTAATTTAGTCTTCTCTATTTTTCAAATGAAGATGACGATCTCCTGGTTCCAACGAACATTTTGCAAATTTTTTTGAGCTCGGGAATAGTTTCTACATTTTCTGTAAGATATGAATCTTCATACTAAATGAAACGATTTTCATAGCCTAATTTCTTCTTTTTTTATTTTACAGTTGAAGATGGCAATCTCTCGGTTCCAACGTAAATTTTTGCAGAATTTTCTTAGCTCGGTGCTATTTTCAACATTTTATGGAAAAATATAGAACTTTTTATTAAATGATATGATTTTTATCGCTTAAATTTTGTCTTCTCTTATTTTTTCAGTTGAAGATGGTGATCTCTCGGTTCCAACGGAAAAAAATTTGGCGGATGATTCTAAGCTCCAGTCTATTTTCTACATATTCTGGAATATTTGGAAATTTTTATTAAATGAAATGATTTTTATGGTCCAAATTTGTCTTCTCTTTTTTTTTTAAAATTGAAGATGGCAATTTCCCAGTTCCAACGGACATTTTTGGGTATTATTTTGACCTCGAGGCTATTTTCTAAATCTTCAGGATTATATGTATCTTTTATTAAATGATATGATTTTTGGCCTAATTTTGTCTTCTTTTATTTTTCAGTTGAAGAATGCGATCTCCCGGTTCCAACAAACATTTTTGCGGATTTTTATGAGTTTAATGCTACTTTCTATATTTTATGAAAAATAAGTATTTTTATTAAATGATATGATTTTTATAGCCTACATTTGTCATCTCTTATTTTTTTCAGTTGAAAATGGCGATCTACCCATTCCAACCGACATTTTTGTGGATTTTTCTTAGCTTGAGACTATTTTTCTAACTTTTCTGGAAGATTTGGATATTTTAATTAAATGGTATGATTTTTGGCTCAATTTTGTGTTCTCTTTTTTCAATTGAAGATGGCGATCTCCCTGTTCCGATTTACATTTGTTCGGATTCTTTTATCTCCAGGATATTTTCTACAGTATCTATAAGATATGGGTATTTATATTAAATGATACGATTTTTAAAACAAATTTTGTCTTCTCTTATTTTTTTCAGCTAAAGATGGCAATCTCCCGGGTCAAAAGGACATTTTTGCGGATTTTTCTAAGCTCGGACTACTTTTCTACATTTCGGGATGTTATGGATCTTTTTATTAAATGATTTGATTTTTTGGCCAAATTTTGTTTTCTCTTATTTTTCAGCTGAAGATGACGATCTCCCGATTCCAACGGATATTTTTGCGGATTAGTCTGACCTCGGGGGCTATTTTCTAAATTTTCTAGACGATATGGATCATTTTATTAAATGATTTTATTTTTGGCCTAATTTTGTCTTCTCTTATATTCCAGTTGAAGATGGCGATCTCTCGGTTCCAACGAACATTTTGGCGGATTTTTTTTGAGTTCCGAACTGTTTTCCACTTTTATTGGAAGATATGTTTCATTTTATTAAATGATATGATATTTTGGCCTAAATTTGTTTTCTCTTATTTGTAGATTTTTCGGTTCCAACAGACAATTTTGCAAATTTTTCTGAGCTCGGGGTTATTTTGTACACTTTCTGGAAGATAAGATTCTTTATATCAAATGATGTGATTTTTATAGCTTAATTTTGTCTTCTCATATTTTTCAGTTGAAGATGGCGATATCCCAATTCCAACGGATATTTTGCGGATTTTTCTGAGCTTCAGGCTATTTTCTATAATTTTATTAAAGATATGGATCTCTTTATTAAATGACAAGATTTTTGTTGCCTAATTTTGTCTTTTCATAATTTTTAGTTGAATATGGCAATCTGCCAGTTGCAACAGACATTTTTGAAGATTTTTCATAGCTCGGGGTATTTTTTGTCGGGAAGATATGAATCTTTTTGATAAATGATATGAATTTTTGGCCTAATTTTTCTTCTCTTATTTTTCAGTATAAGATGGCGACCTACTAATTTTGACGAACATTTTTTCAGATTTATCTGACATCATGGATATTTTCTAAATTTTTTGAAAGATATTGATCTTCTTATTAAATGATATGATTTTTGGCTTAATGTTGTCTTCTCTTATTTTTCAGTTGAAGATAGCGATCTCCCAGTTACAACAGACATTTTTGCTGTTTTTCTGACCTCAGTGTTATTTTCTACATTTTATGGAAGATATGTTTCTTTTCATTAAATGATATGATTTATATACTATATATTTGTCTTCTCTTTTTTTTAAGTTGAAGATGGCAATCTACCGGTTCCAATGGACATTTTTCCGGATTTTTCTTAGTTATGGAAAATTTTCCAACATTTTTTGGAAGATATGGACCTTTAAATTAAATGTTATGATTTTTTGGCCTAATTTTGTCTTCTATTTTTTTAGTTGAAGATGGTGATCTCGGTTCCAATGGAAATTTGAGAGGATTTTTCTGAGCACCGGGCTATTTTCTACATTTTTGTAAGATATGGACCTTTTTATTAAATGGAATGATTTTTATAGCCTGATTTTGTCTTCTCTTCTTTAGTTGATACAGAAATGTTTGTGGATTTTTCTGAGCTCGGAGATATTTTTCTACATTTTATGGAAGAAATGGATCGTTTAATTAAATTATATGATTTTTTGGCCTAATTTTGTATTCTCTTATTTTTTTTAGCTGAAGATGGCGATCTCCCAATTCCGACGGACATTTTTGCAGATTTTTTGACCTCGAGGCTATTTTCTTCATTTTCTGGAAAATGTGGATCTTTTTATTAAATCATTTGATTTTTTGGCCTAATTTGGTCTTCTCTTATATTTTAGAAGAAGATGGCGATCTCCCAGTTCCAACAGATGTTTTTGTGGATTTTTCTGAACTCGAAGCTATTTTCTACATTTTCTGTAAGATATGAATCTTTATATCCAATGATATGATTTTATAGCCTAATTTTATATTCTCTTATTTTTAAGTAGCAGATGGTGATCTTATGGTTCAAACGGATATTTTTGCAGATTTTACTTAGTAAAGATCTATTTTCTGTATTTTCTGGAATATGTGCATCTTTTTATAAAATGATATGATTTTTGGCATAATTTTGTCTTCTCTTATTTTTTAGTTGAAGATGGTGATCTATCTGTTCCAACGGATATTTTAACAGATTTTACTTAGCTCGGAGCTATTTTTTGCATTTTCTGGAAGATATTGATCTTTTTATTAAATGATATCATTTTGTCCTAATTTTTTCTTCTCTTATTTTTCAATTGAAGAAGCATTTTTGGAGTTTTTTCTGAGATCGGAGCTATTTTCTATATTTTATTGAAAATATGGATATTTTTATTAAATGATATAATTTTTTTCGCCTAATTTTGTCCACTCTTATTTTTCAGTTGAAAAGGGTGATCTCCCGATTCCAACGGACATTTGTGCCTATTCTTCTGAGCTAGGCACTATTTTTCTATATTTTATGGAAGTTATAGATCTTTTTATTAAATAATATGATTTTTGGCCTAAATTTATCTTCTCTTATTTTTTCAGTTGAAAATGGAGATCTCCCCGTTGCAATGGACATTTGTGCTGATTTTTCCGAGCCCCAGGATATTTTCTTCATTTTCTGTAAGATATGAATTTTTAAATTAATTGATATGATTTTTATAGCCTAATTTTTGTCTTTTCTTATTTTTCAGTTGAAAATGGCGATTTCCCGGATCCAACGTACATTGTTGTGGATTTTTCAGAGTTCTGGGCTCTTTTTATACATTTTAAGGAAGTTATTGATCTTTTTATTAAATTAAATGATTTTTTGGCCTAATTTTGTTGTCTCTTATTTTTTCGTTGAAGATGGCGATTCCCAGTTCCAACGGACATTTTAAGGGATTTTTCTGAGCCCCGGGATATTTTCTAAATTTTCTGTAAAGAATGAATCTTTATATTAAATGCTATGATTTTTAAGACTAATTTTGTATTCTCTTATTTTTCAGTTGAAGATGTCGATCTCCCGGTTCCAATGGATTTTTTTGCGGATTTTTCTCAGTTCTGAACTATTTTTGAAAGTTCATTGAAGATATAAATCTTGTTATTAAATGATATGATTTTTCGGCTAAGTTTGTATTCTCTTATTTTTCAGTTGAAGATGGCGATCTTCCGATTCCAACGAACATTTTCCCTGATTTTTTTTGACCTCGGGGCTATTTTCTAAATTTTCTGGAAGATATGGACCTTTTTATTAAATGAAATGATTTTTGGCCGAAATTTGTATTCTCTTATTTTTCAGTTGAAGATGGCGATCTCCCGGTTCCAATAGATATTTTTCGGATTTTTGTGAGCTCGAAGCTATTTTCTAAATTTTCTGTATGATTTGAATCTTTATATTAATGATAAGATTTTTAGTACCTAATTTTGTCGTCTCTTAATTTTTTTAGTTGAAGATGTCGATCTCCCGATTCCAATGGACATTTTTGCGATTTTTCTGAGATCGATGCTATTTTTCTACATTTTGGGAAGTGATGAATCTTTTTATTAAATGATATGAATTTTTGGCCTAATTTTGTTTTCTCTTATTTTTTAAGTTGAAGATGTCGATCTCCCTTTTCTAACGGTTATTTTTGCGGATTATTCTAACCTCAGTGCTATTTTCTAAATTTTTTGGAAGATATAGATCTTTTTATTAAATTATATGACTTTTGACCTAACTTTGTCTTCTCTTATTTTTTTAGTACAAGATGGCGATCTGCCGGTTCCAATGGATATTTTTACAGATTTGTTTTGAGCTCGGTGCTATTTTCTACATTTTATGGAAGATATGTATCTTTTTATTAAATGATATGATTTTATAGCATAAGTTTCTTTTTTCTTATTTATTTTAGTTAATGATGGCAAGGTTCAACGAATATTTTTGTTGATTGTTCTTTTCTTGGAGCAATTTTCTACATTTTCTGGAAGATATGGACCTTTTTATTAAATGTTATGATTATTTGGCCTAATTTTGTTTTCTCTTTTTTTAGTTGAAGATGGCGATCTCCCGGTTCCAACGGACATTTAAGCGGATTTTTCTATGCTACGGGCGAAGATAATGACTCCAATGATCAAATTGCTTGGGGTGAAGATAATGACTCCAATGATCAAGAGCTCTTACAATTGCATAGAACTCCTTATCATAAGTGTTGTAATTCTTCTGGAGCCATTCAACTTCTCACTGAAATAAACTATGGGACGTTGAGATTGCACCAGAACTGCGACAATACCTACTCCACTTGCATCACACTCCACTTCAAAGAGATTATCAAAATTGGGCAAAGCCAATATTGGAGCTTCACAAAGTTTCTTCTTAATGGATTCAAAGGCATTATAAGCAGCCTTAGTCCATTCGAAAGAACCTTTCTTCATGCATTCAGTTATAGGAGCTAATAGGGTGCTGAAATCTTTAATGAATCTTCTATAAAATGATGCAAGGCCGTGAAAACTTCTTACTTTAGATATGTTGGTGGGAACTGGCCAAGATCTCACAGCTTCAACTTTGGAT
The DNA here is from genome assembly GCA_030789695.1 of Scilla litardierei. Classification (NCBI taxonomy): domain Eukaryota; kingdom Viridiplantae; phylum Streptophyta; class Magnoliopsida; order Asparagales; family Asparagaceae; genus Scilla; species Scilla litardierei. The sequence goes on from CM061132.1 coordinate 71,522,253, forward strand.
TGATCAACAGAATTACCATCCTTTGAAACAACATATCCAAGGAAAACAACACTAGGAGTGAAGAATTCACATTTTTCTAACTTTCCAAAAAGTTTTTGTTGCCTCAAAATAGAAAAGACATCTGTTAAGTGCTTCAAATGATCTTCATGATTCTTAGAATTAACCAGAATATCATCAAAGTATACGACGAAAAACTTACCGATGAAAGGACGTAGGACCTCATTCATCAGCCTCTTGAAAGTACTTGGAGCATTAGAGAGTCCAAATGGCATGACCCTCCATTCATATAATCCTCCTTTAGTTTTAAATGATGTCTTCCACTCATCTCCTTCATTTGGATTTGATGATAACCACTACGAAGATCAATCTTTGAGAAGACAATAGAACCATGCAACTCATCAAGCATATCATCCAAGCGAGGAATTGGATATATATATTTAATGGTGATGTTATTTATGGCACTACTATCAACACACATGCGCATAGTACCATCCTTCTTTGGAACAAGCAAAGCTGGAACAGAACATGTGCTCATACTTTCTCGAACATATCCTTTAGCCACCAATTCTTCCACTTGCCTTCGTAGCTCTTTGGTTTCTTTTGGATTACACCGATATGCAGCTTTGTTTGGCAAAGGAGCACCAGGTATGAGATCAATTTGATGCTCAATCCCTCTTATTGGAGGCAAACCAGGTGGTAAATCATCCGGGAATACATCTTGAAATTGCTCAATCAATGATTGCACCAAAGGATGCAATGGGTCTTCATTTCTTCCTTTCGAAGCCTCAACCACAAGTAAAGCATAAATAGTGTTGCAATTGAGTAAGCAATGATCAACTTGTGCCTGGCATATGTAGGAGGCTTTATTACTTGTGGTTCCCACCCCATGTAAATTCACATAAATCTGACTAGGTGGTAAAGGAGCAAGTGTGATTATCTTTTGATCAACAATAAGAGAATAAGTGTTTTTGTGGCCATCATGAATAACATGTTTATCAAACTGCCAAGGTCTTCCTAAGAGAATATGGCTAGCATCCATAGGAATCACATCATACAAAATACGATCATGATAAACATTGCCAATGAAAAGAGCAACAAGAGCTTATTTGGTTACCTTGACATCACTGTTCTTGCTAAGCCATTGAAGCTATGGATGCGGGTGTGGTGTAGTAGGAAACTGAAGTTTCTCAATGAGTGTTGTAGAAGCAACATTTGCATAGCTGCCTTTGTCTATAATGAGGTTGCATACTTTGCCCTTGATGGTGCACCTAGTGTAAAATATTTACTCTCTTTGGCCTTGTTCTTGTGGTGCTTCCTTTGCATGGAGAACCCTTCTGAACATGAGAAGTTCACCTTGATCAGCTTCTAACACCATCTCGTCTTCAGGATTAGCATTTCTTTTAGTATCCCAAATCATTTCCTTTTCAACTTTTCCTCAATCTCTTCAATCTCCTTACGTGTCATAATTCTTATATTTGGACTATCAGCCTGGAAATGGCCAAAACCATGACACTTGAAGCATTTCTTCCTATCAAACTTTTTCTGAACTTCTTTAGGAGTTTATTTGACCTTCTCCTTATTCTTATCAGCTCTCGAAGAAGAAAAGTCATTTTTAGAGAAATCGCTCTTAAAGAAATTTGGAGGCTTTCTTGCTGTCTTCTTCAACTTAGTATGTTTCTCCACCTTCATGGCCAACTTGCACACGTCCTCAAAGGTCCAAAAAGGCTGTAGATCAACCTTCTCAGCAATATTTTGATTCAACCCACCAAGGAATCGGACAATTTTCTGTTCAGATTCTTCTTGAATTCCACTCTTCATAAGGAACTGCACAAATTCTCTAATATACTCTTCAACACTTAGACTTTCTTGCTTAAGAGACACAACCTTGAGATACAAATCTTGCTTGTAACTTGCTGGAATAAATATTTTATCCATGAGTCTTTTCAGTTTGATCTAAGGCTTAAGCTTTCTTTTGCCTTCTCGACTCCTCTCCAATTTCAGGTTCTCAAACCAGATCGATGCATACCTTTTGAGCTTGATGCATGCAACCTTGAAGCATTTCTCATCATTATAACCTTTGGCTTCAAAAATTCGCTCAATAAAACGAACCCACTCCAAATTTACATCGGGATTCAAGCTTCCATTAAAATCTGGTGGATTTATCTTCACATCTTTGAAATCATCTTTGGGGGGGCCTTCTATGATGAACATGAGGAATTGAATCTTCAGATGAAGATCCTGCATCATTAGAGTCTGAATTAGATAAGGAAGAGGTGCCTTGAGTGCTCCTTGAGTTCCTCCTTCTTCCATGATTCCTTCTTAGGCCTAGTTGAGCAATGGCTTGGTGTATTTCAGCAACCTGGCCTATTAATTTAGTAAGCTCTCTATCGCGTCGCAGATTTTGAGCTTGCTCAAGGGTCATATTTCTGGGAATTTCATCCATACTTTAGGCTTGAAAAAAGTATATTTAGGCTTATGAAAGTGTTTAGGACAGAATAGAATGGAGATTAGGCTGAATGGAGAAGAAAAGATAACAGCAAAAGGGATGAACACTTGTTTTAAGCTCTGATACCAAGTTGATGCGTGACGGGTAATGGAATGTATGTAGTTCAGAATTGAAGAATAGAATGGAGGATAGAGATCTGAGATAAAGGCCATGCCACCACTCAAGATCAGGAAATGGAGTTCACCACAACTGAGATTAAAGGCCAGACCACCCTCCCAATTGATAAAGAACTCACTTGTCTCACCACTAATCTTTCCACTGTTAGATAAAGAAAACAAGATTAACAACAAGTTTTGAAATGTAACTTCAGAATTTTCATTCAACAAAACTGATCTTCTAAGTTACAAAGACTCTCTTTTAAAGAAGACATACAACATTGATAATGATATACATCAGCATTTAATAGCCAACAACTTCCAAGGCTGATTACACAACTTACTAGGCTACAACTGACTAGATTACAACTTTCTAGACATTGAATGCTGAAAAAGTAAATAGCCAACAACTTCCAAGGCTGATTACACAACTTACTAGGCTACACTTTACTAGGCTACAACTTTCTCGACATTGAATGCTGAAAAAGTAAATGCTAGAGTGGATTTCCAAGGCCAAAGTCTTTAAATTCGTCCAAACCCTTCAGCTCCCCTTTAATTTGAAATCGGAATCTTCATTTGAGTTTAGATGCCAAAATAATCACTTTCCATCATAGTTGACTCATTAAGGAAGCCAATTAAGTAAAACTTGGCCCAAAATAGCTTGAGGACCAACCTGAAATTGAGAGCTAAAGTTGGAGCTCGAAATTTCTTTGATGTCACTTGCTAACATCATCAGATTAGTCTTGCTTGCTCCTGCATCAGTGTATATGTCATGTATACATATGTTTGTATAGCTATGTGGAGTACTTGTATGAAAATGTCGTGTATGAATACTAGGGTGTATATATATCTGCTTGAGTGTTGTGTGCTGTGTATGGACGTATATGCGCTACATATAGCTATGTGTGGTTAGAGTATATGTAGTGTAGTTTGTATATCATGGGTGGGACGACCCTTAGATTTTTTTGGATAAGGTAAGTATTATAACCAAAAAATCAATTATACATAAGCACAAGGGCATACCCTTGAAAATAAAATTAGGGACAGACTCCAAACAATAATAGAAACCTAGACAGCTGGTACAAATATTATCAGTGCCGTGTAGTAAAACACAATTGAAAATCCCAAAACTAATCAAAAACACTATCAGAAAATCCCCAGGAGCATTGGAGCCCTTTATTCTCCATGGAAAAAATCCCCAGGAGCATTGGAGCCCTTTATTCTTCATGGGAGCAGCCATCCCTTGTAAGGAATCAACACGAATACATACTGATAATTTGACATACTCAACCAGCTGGGACATGCATCTAGGTGGCTCATGTACAAATACGGCCCTTAGATCCATTTAGCCTTCGGTTAGACCCTTAACTTTTAGAAAGTCCGAGGACAGACTTTGTTTTTAAGGTGGGTAGAATGTAATACCTGTTTTCGTATATACTGGTAAAATATACGTATTTGTACGTGTGAAATTTTTAGGTATTTTTATAAATTTTACATAATTTTCTAATGACCAAATTATTTTTAAAGAATTTTTTAAACATCATTTGGATTAAATGGATGCGTAATTAGATGGTATACTTGTATTTGGTGAGTAAGTGTATTTTAGTGCAGTATTTCTATTTATTAGAAAATAGAAATCCCTAAATTTCCTAATGGGGACACCTAAAGAGGTGTCATCACCTCTTTGATTTTCACCAAACTCTCTCCATTTGGCAAGTTAAGAGGGGAATTGAGGGATGACAAGGATGGGGGGATGAATAAAAGAGAATAACTTGGGAAAAGGAAGAAGAAGAAGAAGAAAAAGTCAAGTTCTCATCCCCTCTTCTCTCTCGCCTCTCCCCACTTTGCACCTCCCACTCCACCACCATCTCCACCTTCGTCTCCTTAATTCAATCCCCCTATTGACATCCACCATTGGAGCTTAAGGTATGGAAGAAGAAAGCTTGAGGATTGATGGGGTCTTCAAGGAGAAGAATGTTGGATCCTGTGGATGGCAAACAACACTAGAAGGGGGTTGAATACTGTAGTATAAATTATAAAACTTTTTCGTTTAATAATTATAACACAATAATTCCCTTCCAATGTTGCCTAAGAAACCAAGTAGAGTGATCTACGCTTGGTTCTTAGTTAACAAGATAATCTTAAACAAATAAAGAGATTAATTACAATGATTACTATCAGAGAGATATTTATACAGCAGAAATAAATAGATGAACTTTGCAATATATTAATAAAGAGTTACAAAGATGATATATTAACAACAAATAAATTTCTTGCACAAATAAATAAACAGACGCAGAAAGCACACAGAGACAAGAGATTTTTATCCTGGTTCCCCACAACCTGGGTACGTCCAGTCCCCGACCAATCCGGTACGTGATTCAATCCACTATTGCCGTAGCAATACAATGATCTAAATTCACTCGTTAGGATTTCCAACGACCTAGTATCCCTACAAGGATTTCCAACAACCTAGCCTTGACTAGGATTTTCACAATCCTTATCACAAAGGGAATCAAAATAAAAACAAGATCCAATTCACCAAAATATTTGGTGGAGATTGGTTTACACCCAACAAAATTCTATAGCTAAGATAATATTGCAAATGTGCTTATGTGGCTTAAAAGAATTTTATAAGATCTTAGATCACACAAAGAATATAATTTAATTCGTTGTGATCTAGATGCTTTTGTTTTCAAAAATCCTTTAAAGAATATTAAATCAACATTAAGGATTTTGAAAAATGTTTTTCAATAGCCAAAAAATAAAATAGATCTCAAAAGAATTTCAGTTAAAAAGTGAGATCAGAAAATTAAAACCAGAATTTGGCTACGACGATGAGAGCGATTGAGATCGACTGAGAATTTTAAGAGTATAGATTTAGCTCAAAAGATAATAGAGAATTGGGTATTTAGAAATGTTCTCAAGAGGCTCTATTTATAGAGTTTCAAGAATAAATTTGAAATTCAAAAAACATTTGACTTCAGCCCATCAATCAAGGAAATGAGAGAATCAAGGGAGCGAAATCAGGAAGTCAAAAACTTAGCTGGTAGTCGACTCCCAGTGATTTTCATTAAAAATTCTGCTCACAGCTGGTAGTCGACTCCCTCCTTTGGTAGTCGACTCCCAGAGCATATTTTTCACTAAAACTCAGCTAAAGGATAAGAAATCCACTCATGGGTGTTTGGAGATTGACTACGAATTTAAATCAAATAGATATGCTCTCAACGAGTTTAAAAACCAGTTTGAAAAAATTTGGTTCGAAAACGTTTTGTGTGTGTGCAATAAAACTTGGCTTTAACATATTCCTAAAATACCAGCTCACACACCTAGACTTACATGAAGACTTTTGAAGCCGATCAGATATTGATGTAGATACACGTTTCATTTTGAATTTGAGCTCCTCTTTGATTAAGCTTGAGCACGTTCCATGAGCTTCATCTTTGAGCTTCACTTATTTGATGTAGAGCTATCAAATTGTCGTCATCTTCTGAGCGTGGTTGAGCTTCTTTGGAGTATGTGTAAAGCTAATATTATTGATCACACAACCTGCACACTTTAGATAGTTTCATTAGTACACTAACATCATTTGGTGTGCTCATCATCAAAAACTACTTAGGGGTGGGATTCGATTTCTAATCACTCTCCCCCTTTTTGATGATGACACCCAAATGAAAATAAAATGAATAATAGCATAATAAAAGAACAAGTAAGATAACTTACTCCCACTGCGTAGATGAGGTATGATATACTCATACTCCCCCTTATCAAAGCCGGTTAGCAAAAACAATTATTCATTTTCATGTTTTGCATTTACCAATTTTCTCCCCCTAGTCATCAATAAAAAAGAATGACAATTATGATAGTATCACAATATATTGAATATAACTAACGATCAAGCAAATCCAACAATCAATCCAAGCATTTTATCATGTATTGGAGAAAAAATTTCAACCAAATATATCTGCAAAAAGAGTTAGTAGTTCAAGATATATATTTTGACATGAAAATTTCATAAGAGATATATCAATGTTTAAAACATGCCATATGATAGTCACAAGCATTGCATCAACTACTAGAGTTGATACCACAAGTCTGAATCCATCACACCATGGTAAAAATATTACAAAACCAAGTCATTGTTTAAAAGAGCATTGTTTAAAATTAAACCAAGGTACTTAAGAAGAACCACCATTCTTCTTCTCCTTCTTTAGCTCCTTGATCTCATCAAGGATCATTGCAAGTGTCTTCTCGGTCATCTCGTTGTTTTTAGCCACAAATTCCTTCAAGTTTGCTACCTTTTGGTTGAGCTCTTCAAAGCCTCTATCTTGAGAAATCTTCAGATTCTCAATTTTCTTTAAGAGCATGCCTTGAATCTCAATGATGTAATCAGGCACTTCCTCCGATGGCGCTTCTTCTTCTCCTTCACTTTTTTCCTCTTCTTCATCTGAATCAACAACAACATGTTTCTTACCTTTCCTTTTCTCCGAGGTGGAGCTAGCTTCACCAACTAGCTTCTCTTCTGGAATGTTTTGATCGAGGTCTCTGTGAAGACCCATTCTCGGCCAAGTGCACGAGCATCAAACACAAGGGCGGGTTCCAGAACCTCAGACTCATTATCCAATGGAATGTCATAAGCATTAAATAGAATGGTTAAGAAGTGACCATAAGCCAAAGGAGATGAAAGTATAGAAGAAGCAGCAGATTGAAGAATTGAGTCCATGATAATTTTGGCCCAATTAACTTTGATATTACCAAGCATAGCGTAAATACACTTAGGTTGCTTTTAAGATAAAACAGAGTGACTGCCAGACTTTTTGGTAATAATATAAGATAAAACATTTGCCAAAATTCTGCCAGGATAGCGAAGATCGCTAACAGGTAATTTAGTGAGGAAAATTTTTCCGGGCAAGTACATTTTATCCAACACATTTACATCGATCATTTCGATCTCATCTAACATCTTCCCTGTAAAGGGAATCCCTAGAGCTTGACCTAAGGATTTGACATTGATTGCAAGTTTGTTGTCAAGAACTTTAGTAGTGATGAAACAAGATTTAGCAAGATCGGGGTCCATGTTTGCATAGAATAAATGAATAAGTCTTGGATAGCAGTAATACATGTTATTCGAGGAAAACAAATTTGACAAATTTTGGACGTCCAGGATACTATCAATTCCATAGTTCTCTACATCCTCAATTTTAACAAATCTCTCATGGAGAATTAGTCTTTTGGTTATGTTGAGAAACTTATCATAGTTAGTAGACTTGAAAAGATATGGTTCAATGATTTCTCTTTCACTTAGAGAAGATTCATTGATCTTCCTCCTCTTTCTAGCAACTACTTTCTTAATAGGCATATTGATAGTTAAACTGAAAAATATTTTAAGATGATATAGAAAATTTCAAAGAAATAGAATAAATAATTCAAGAGAGTGAATAAAGATTATACATACCTTAATATTGAAGTTTTCCTAGAAGGAAGATGATAGAATGAGAGCTCCTAGGAAGAGAGAACAAGAACCACAAAAATTTCAAGGGGATGAACTCAATGGGGGTAGTCGGCTACCTAGGGCTTGGGTTGAGAGGTTTTGAAATTTTGAGATGAAAGGAAGTGATGAATAATAGCCTTTGGATCATGAGTGTGAATGGCTAGGATCAATTCCCTTTAGTGGGTTTAAGTCATTCCTTGGTTATGAACCCAATAGGCTGAACAAAACCTAATAGGAGTTAGTCAAAACATGAAGCAATCAAACACAGATTTCGGCTCAGAACTCTGGTAGTCGACTCCCTGAGATGGTAGTCGACACCCTCCTGGGTTGAGTAGTTTTCTTATCTTGAGGGATTTTTGACATGCTGGTTTGAGTGTTTGACCAAAATCCTTCACGAGCAACATATGTAAGCATTCATATAAAGCAAAAAAAATTTAAACACATATTTAATCATTCATATGATTAAGGCTTTTTGCGAAATGATTTTATTCTTCTCGCAAATCGTTGATATGATTTGTGTTCCTCCTCCTTGGTTAGAGTACCTGAAAAATATGATCGTTTGTGGTACTCTATATGCATTGGTCCAAAGGGGGTTAACCTTTAGGAAAACCAAACCCAATACGGTTTAGTTCCTTCAATAGAGGTATACTTATAACTTTTATTTAAATGAAATTTTTGAACAAAATCGATTGCGTACCTTTGTCACTTTTGATTCTTCAAATTCTTGGGAACCCATATGCTCAAAATATTTGGGTTAGCATGATGCATCCTAGTATGCTTAATCTTTTTCTTGGCATGATTAGAATCATAACCAAGTCTGGTTTTGCTAATGATGCTTTTTGACTATTTATTAAACTATCTAACTTTCCTTTCCCTTTATTGAAGTTTTCGACAATCTTCATCGTATAATCATATTTGTCTTTAATAGACACAAGAAGATTATCCAAACCCACAATTTTCTCTTTCATAGAATGCATGTCTTTTTCTAACAGTTCATTCTTTTCTTTTAATGCAATATTTTCATTAAGAAGTTCCTCTTTATCTTTTGCATTCTTCTTAACTAATCTCAAAGTTTTTTTGTGTTCTTTAATAAGCTTTTCATGCATTGAGAAATGCTCCTTATATGCTCCTCTATAATCCATGTCTTCATCATCACTTGATGATGAATCATCTTCACTAAATGATGAATCATGCAATGAACTTATTTGTGATGACGTGGAAGCTAGAAAACACCTATGAGCAGTTTCCCTTCTCTCTTCTTTGTCATATGATGATGATTTGTCGGAGATAGAATCATCACTTTGATCGAAGACTGCATATGCTTCCTTCCTTGGTTGTCGAGTATTGTTTCTTCTATTATCCTTTCATTCATTGTTCTCTCTTCTTTGCCACATTCTTTGGCGTCTCTGTTGTTCTTCTCCAACGGGCAGTCTCTTTTTACATGTTCTGGTGTGTTGCAACCAAAGCAAATAATTTTATTAGTAGAACGAAAAGATCTTCTACCATACTTACTTGTCATGAAGTCTTTGAAGTTCTTGAGATGAAGGCAATATGATCTTCTTTGTCGATAAAGTCGGAGTCTTCATCGTTGACGTTGAACGCGAGGTTCTTTTTCTTTGGTTTCTCCTCTATCTTCTTGTCTTCCTCAAGCTCAATCTCATATGCCATAAGATTTCCCATCAATTCTTCAACGATGAGGTCTCTTAAGTTATGAGCTTCTCAAATGGCCGTCGTCTTCCCTTTCCATTCAAGTCTGAGCGATCTCAATATCTTTATTACCTGATCATACTCAGATAACTTCTTGCATAAACCTGCAAGCTCATGTGTTATGTCAGTAAAACGAGTATTCACCTTGGTAATACTCGCTCCTTCTTCCATCTTAAAAGATTCAAATTTAGAATGTAAAACGTTAATTCGAGATTCAAACCTTCTCGGTTCCTTCGTAACTTACCTGAAGAGTATGCCAGATATGATGTGCCGTCTCACATTGGAAGACATGATTGAACTCATTACCTGTTACATCACAGAATAGTGCGTTCATGGCTTTGGGATTGAGATTGTCTTTCTTCGTTTCATCAGCAGACTGATCGATCCAAAATGTAACCCTAGAGAGACCTAGCTATGGCGCAAATTACACGGAGATAAATCCCCGGCAACGGCGCCAAAAACTTGATCGCGTCTGAGTGTACACCCGAAGAACGACTTGTAGTTTTACCGCAAGCGCACGGTGTAGCGGCGAGCGGGTATCGAACTCAAGGAGGAACAAATGACCGTGTCTCTTTCCGATCACCTAGCTATCAAGAGAATCGAGGATGGTTTGGGGTATAACAACCACAATCGTTCAAATATCAAGAGAAATATCAATTTAATAAAACGTCTAGGGATAGTGAATCCCCACTACGAACCTTCTCTCATCATTGTGATTCATAAGTTTCATTATTGCTAAACTTGAATATGGGTGAACTAGTCGCAACTAAATGTAGAACCAAGCTCACGCTCTCTCGCTATTGCCGGTCTATAGCAAACCTAGGATATGGCCCACTCTCGTGCAAACCCTAGTCTAAGCCGCTAGCGTGAAGAACGTCATCATCGTTCAATCGTATCTCGAGTCCACTCTCGTGCAAACTCGAGCTACGACCTAGGTTGTGATAGTTCCTATCCGTCCAATCTCTTGCAAACGGATATGGGTATAGAATCGCAATTAAAAATCCTAGCTTTGGTCCAATCTCTTGCAAACCAAGTCTAGAGAGATCCAATTGTCAATCTAAATCGATTATCTAGGCCTTCCTATCAATTGGGATCCAATCTCTTGTAAATCCCAATCGATATGAATCCCTAGCTATCCGTAATTAATCAATCTCAACCTAACCCTAATCAATTCTAGCAACAATTTCACAAATTCATCACAATTTAGAAATAGGGTCCATAGGGTTCATCCCCATGCCCTAGAACATCAAATCTACTCCCTAAACATCATGCAAATCTCAGAAAAATCAACAATAATATTGGCACAATTCATTGCAAAAGAGAAATAGTGCATAAAATAGAGTTTTCAATAGGAATTGACAAACCAATGTAGATGGCAATGATTTCCAGCTGAAAATTCACCTAACCCTAGCCCTCAAATCCCTAAAAGAAAGTCTAAAATTTAATTGTTCAAAAGCTCCCTAAACTAAGGCAAAAACTGGGTTTAAATACCCTCCAAAATCGTGCCAAAAATGCCCCTGCGCAGCCCAGAAATCGCAGCCCTAGCAACAGGCGGAGCGGCTCACTCGGCCGAGTGACAATGTCACTCGGCCGAGTGACAAACCCTTATGAAAACAGTAAGTAGGGGGGTATCAGGGTCTGCCTTCAGAGGTGACTCGGCCGAGGGGCTTTATTCACTTGGCCGAGTGGCATTTCATGCTCGGCCGAGTGGGACCTTCAGAATGTCTGACAGATTCCAGTAACTCTGGCCTCTCTCTGGACGAATTTCCTGTGCCACTCGGGCGAGTGAACATTCCTACTCGGCCGAGTGGGCTGTCGTCACTCGGCCGAGTACACGCTGATTCTCTCTCTTGTGCGTGTCCGCTTTGGTCGGCCGAGTGGGCTTTCTTGCTCGGCCGAGTGAGTGCTCCACTCGGCCGAGTGGCATGCTGTAAATGCCCATTCTTCTCTGTTTCTCCTCCTCGTCGCTCTTACGAGGTTCCTTCTTCTTCCACTCATCCTTCATCGCTGAATGGCCCTCAAACGAGCCGTGGGTGACACTCCTTAGCGCTTGCAAACCACTCGATCTCAAAATCGCTCCAAATCGCTCCATATTTCCTTAAATACGACAAAAACAAGAAATAGTGAAAAGCATCGCAATATTGTCGAATAATCGTGAAAAATGCGATATGGGCGATCAAAACGGCATGCAAACATGCAGAAAAAAGGTGTAAAATATGGAGTGATCACAGACCATTTTCCGGTGTCAACTTTAGTAGGCGCTTTGTATGGATCCTTGGTGATGATCCATGCCTCAATATCCAGTGACTCTAGATGAGTCTTTATGCGTATCTTCCTGCTTGCGTAGTTTGTTCCATTGAACAATCGTGGTCGCATGGTGTTGAGTCCTTCGGAGTGAAAAGATGTAGATGCCATCGTCTTTTCAAACTGCTCTGATACCAAGTGTTGGATCCAGTGGATGGCAAACAATACTATAAGTGTGGTTGAATAGTATAAATTATAAAACTTTTTCGTTTAATAATTATAACACAATAATTACCTTCCAATGTTGCATAAGAAACCAAGTAGAGTGATCTATGCTTGGTTCTTAATCAACAAGATAATCTTAAACAAATAAAGAGATTAATTACAATAATTACAATCAGAGAGATATTTATACAACAGAAAAAGATGAACTTTGCAATATATTAATAAAGAGTTACAAAGATGATATATTAACAACAAATAAATTTCGTGCACAAATAGAAAACAAACGCAGAAAGCACACAGAGACGATATTTTTATCATGGTTCCCTGCAACTTGGGTACGTCCAGTCCCCGACCAATCTGGTACGAGTTTCAATCCGCTATTGCCTTAGCAATACAATTAACTAACTTCACTCGTTAGGATTTCCAACAAACTAGTATCCCTACCAGGATTTCCAACCACCTAGCCTTGACTAGGATTTTCACAACCCTTATCACAAAGGGAATCCAAATAAAAAAAGATCCAATTCACCAAAATATTTGGTGGAGATTGGTTAACACCTAACAAAATTCTATAGCCAAGATAATATTGCAAATGTGCTTATGTGGCTTAAAAGAATTTTATAAGATCTTAGATCACACAAAGAATATAATTTAATTCGTTGTGACCTAGATGCATCTGTTTTCAAAAATCCTTTAAAGAATATTAAATCAAAAGTAAGGATTTTGAAAAACAATTTTCAACAGCCAAAAAATAATATAGATCTCAAAAGAATTTCAGATAAAAAGTGAGATCAGAAAATTTGAACCAGAATTTGGCTACAACAATGAGAGCGATTGAGAGCGATTGAGAATTTCAAAAGTATAGCTTTAGATTAAAAGCTAATAGAGAATTGGATATTTAAAAATATTCTCAAGAGACTCTATTTATAGAGTTTCAAGAATAAATTCGAAATTCAAAAAACATTTGACCTCAGCCCATCAATCAAGGAAACGAGTGAATCAAGGGACCGAAATCAGGAAGTCAAAAACACAGTTGATAGCCGACTCCCAAGCGAGGTAGTCAACTCCCAATGAGTTTTCATTGAAAATTCTGCTCACAGCTGGTAGTCGACTCTCTCCTTTGGTAGTCGACTCCCAGAGCATATTTTTCACTGAAGCTCAGCTAATGGATAAGTAATCAACTCCTGGGTGTTTGGAGATTGACTACAAAGTTAAATCAAATAGCTATGCCCTCAATGAGTTTAAAAACGAGTTTGAAAAACTTTGTTTCTAAAACGTTTGTATGTGTGTAATAAAACTTGGCTTTAACATATTCCTAAAATACCAACTCACACACTTAGACTTAAATGAAGACTTCTGAAGTCGATCAGATATTGATGTAGATATGCGCTTCATTTTGAATTTGAGATTCTCTTTGATTAAGCTTGATCAAGTTCCATGAGCTTCATCTTTGAGATTCACTTGTGCTTGACGTAGAGCTATCAAATCGTCTTCATCTTCTAAGTGTGGTTGAGCTTCTTCGGATTATGCGTAATGCTTGGATCTCACAACATGCACACTTTAGATAGTGTCATTAGTACACCAACATCATTTGGTGTGCTCATCATCAAAAACTACTTATGGGTGAGATTCGATTTCCCATCCAAGAAGGGCCAAAGAAAATAAGACGGAAATATTTGAGGTAGGTGTTCTAACATCCTAGTTAGGATGTAGTTTTAGGATTATAGTTATACAGTTTCATCAAATAGTTAATTTTAAGTTGGAATTTGATGTAGAATTGTAGTTTAAGCCCAATGCTAATAAAATGCCTTGTTATGTTAAGTTTAGTATGCATGTTTATGATGTAATGTTTTATTTAGTTGAAGTATGCATAGTTTGCCAAAATGTACCATGTAACATCACATATTAGTGTAGACCATGTTGCCAGTATGCTTCCTTTCTTAGCTTTAACATCATTATCATGTCAAATTATTAGGATGGAAATGGTAGTATGACTAGTAGCTTCATGTCAGTCAGTCAATATGCTATAATGCTATGTTAATGATATACAGTAAAATTTTCAGTTCTGTCCTGTAGATTCGAAAATTCACTAATGTGGACCTCCAAATGGGATGAATTAAGATGTTTTGGAAAGGTAATGCAGTTAATTTCAACTCTTTAGAAGGAAGCATGGCCTAGTTTTGATTGTAAGAATGCATAAACAGACGACTTTACCATGGTGTCAGTTTTAGACAGATTCTGCTACATTATGGGAAAATTTTCATAACTCTCTCTACAGACCCCCAAATGACACAATCCTAGATAATTTGGAAACAGAACTTAAGCATCTACATCTACAACTTTTATGTTCAGCACTAAACCAGATTATGACCTTAGATAGCTCTTTGAGACTGGTATATCAGAGTTCAGATTCAAAATAGAATTCTGTAGTTGTCAAAAAATATCATGCTAAAGTTTGTTATAATTATGGTGCTAAAATGGTGATATTCATGCTTATGGATTTAATGTTGTTATCCATGTAATAAATTATGTTATGAGAATAGTTCATGCTTATGGATGTAATGTTGTTATCCATGTAGTAAATTAGGTTATGAGAATAGTTCATGCTTATGGATGTAATGTTATGCTTGTACTATGTCACACAAATGCCATGTTATAATCTTTATTCTCATATTAGCATACTTTATGACAAGATGCTTCCAAACCATGAGGTGTTTCATATTAAGAATGATGGAGTTATATGTTAAATGGAAACATAATATGTTATAGTGTATGTGAAATTTGTCATGAAAAGAATGGTAGCTTAACAAAAATTAATACAACATAAACCAAAGTACCACATGGACCATCGTGCCACGGAAATGCCGGATGCCACCTCCTGAGTCCATGGGGCCACCTCTTGAATCTATGTGTGCTATGATAGTCGACATGGACCTACGTGCTACATATATCTGTGTGCCACGAAAATGTCGGGGGCCACCTCTTGAATCCATGGGAGCCACCTCTTGAATCCATGAGTCACATTGTACGCATGTTGGCATATATGGGATATCTTAGGTGTTGCATTTGTATTCATAACCATTCATATGCATCTTCTGCATATCTGTGATTGTCTGCCTTTACTTCATGGTTAGTTTTTTCTGTAGCTCTTACTTTTCAATATCTGCATGTGATGTTGTTTACTTTCCCTGCAAGTTAATTCAATAGACCTTACTTACAGTACTTTTTCCTTATGCGTAAATAGTAGACCTGTTTACAGTTAAGAGACCAGACCCTAGTTAGGAAGAACAGTTCTAAAACTAGACCCTACCTAGCGATGTTAGGATTTCCTACTAGGTCACCCGTTGACATGTCACATTTGCTTTTCCTAGGTTTCAGAGCAGTACAGCCAGATCAGGCCTGACTCAGGATTTAGCTTTCAGTTCGTGGTAGAGATGGAATCCTCAGAGGACAGCCACTTCAGTTGGTTCTCAGGCTAGTCTAGGAAGTGAGTTGTACTGGTGTGGACCATTATGTCTTTTGGGAATTTTCTAGGGTTTCTTCTGTTCTTCACTTTTGTATTTGAGTATGACATGATGTAAATAAAGAGGTGTCTTTGTTTTAATAATAAAGAATGTTGGACTTGTATATGATTGTCTCTTATTTTTTGAGTTTGAGCAATATTTGTACTTTCCAGCTTGTGCGCAGTGACCTACATTATTCTTCTTGTAGACTCTCTTTCTTCTCTTTCTTCTCTTTCTTTTTAACACTTGCTGATCTAGGAATACGTGGGACAGATTCGTACTTCTCAGGTATCATTGGAAGCGGGACGTTACATTTGGCGGCCCATGCAGGTCACCACACTACGTCGTGCATAAGGTAGTGCGGGTAATGCTCCATAGAGAATATTCATGTCTTAAGGTGGGTAGTTGCCTTAGAGACTAGACTAAGAAATTATTATTATAAAGCCCTACCAATAGAAGGCTAAGCAAGAACCTAGTTCCAGGTGGATAGATTGTCACCTATGGTGACGTTCTACGACATACACTACTGTGTACATAGGTGCAATTGGTATGTATGCATGTGTTGAGATGATTAGTTCTATATGTGTGCAATATGTTGCATATGTATGGTTTCTATATGGAAGTATGTGTAATTTTAATATATACGCATATGTAAGGATGTTTGTATGTATACGCAGATAGAGTATATTGGTATGTGAGGATGTATTCATGTGTGTTCGTTATGCATGTCTCTTGTTGTATGTGCATTTGTTATGACGATATATATAAAAACATATGAGTGAGACATATATCTGGCTGTATGAATAAATACTTGTATGTATTTATATTAAATTATATGATTATTATGTCCTAATAGTGTCTTCTCTTATTTTTTTTCCGTTGAAGATGGCAAACTCCCGGTTCCAACAGACATTTTTGCAAATTTTTCTGAGCTACGTGCTATTTTCTACATTTTTGTAAGATATAAATCTCTATATTAAATGATATGATTTTTAGTCAAATTTTGTCTTCTCTTATTTTTCAGTTGAAGATGGTGATCTTCCAGTTCCAACGGACATTTTTGCATATTTTTTTGAGCTCGGGGCTATTTTTCTATATTTTCGAGAAGATATAGATCTTGTTAATTAATTATAAGAATTTTTGGCCTAATTTTGTATTCTCTTTTTTTAAGTTGTAGATGTTGATCTTCTGGTTCAAACGGACATTTTTGATTATTTTTCTGAGCTCGGGGCTATTTTTCTATAGTTTATTGAAGATATTTATCTTTTATTAAATGATGTGATTTTTATTGCCTAATTTTGTCTTCTCTTATTTTTTTTCGTTGAATATAACGATCTCCTAGTTCCAACGGACCTTTTTGCAAATTTTTTTGAGCTCCAGGCAATTTTCTACATTTTCTGTAAGATATGAATCTCTATATTAGATGATAAAATTTTTATAGCATAATTTTGTCTTCTAATATTTTTTGGTTAAAGATGACGATCTTTCGGTTCCAACAGAAATTTTTATAAATTTTTCTTAGATTTAGGCTATGTTCTTCATTTTCTAAAAGATTTGGATCATTTTATTAAATGATATGATTTTTTGTCCTAATTTTCTCTCCTCTTATTTTTTTGTTAAAGATGGCGATCTTCTGCTTCCAATGGACATTCTGCGGATTTTTTTCGCTCGGGTCTATTTTCTATATTTTACTAAAGAAATGTGTCTTTTTATTAAATGATATGATTTTTGTAGCGTAATTTTGTCTTCTCTTTTTTTCAGTTAAGTATGGTGATCTGCCAGTTCCAACAGACTTTTTACGGATTTTTCTGAACTCGTGGCGATTTTTCTACATTTTCAGTAGGATAAAGATTTTTATTAAATGATATGACATTTGGCCTAATTTTGTCTTCATTTATTTTTTTCGTTGAAGATGTGGATCTTTCGGTTCTAATAGACATTTTTACTGATTTTTCTAAGCTCTGGGCTGTTTTCTACATTTTCTGGAAGATATGAATCTTTTTATTAAATGATATGCTTTTTATAGCCTAAGTTTGTCTTCCCTTATTTTTCAGTTGAAGATGATGATCTCCATGTTCCAAAGGATATTTTTGCGGATTTTTTTGACCACCGGGCGATTTTCTATATTTTCTGGAAGATTTGTTTCTTTTAATTAAACAATATGATTTTTGGCCTAATTTTTTCTTCTCTTATTTTTCAGATGAAGATGGCGATCTCATGGTTCCAACGGACATTTTTGCAGATTCTTCTAATCTACGGACAATTTTTTATATTTTCTGTAAGTTATTATCTTAATATTTAATAGTATGGTTTTTTTCTTACCTAATTTTGTCTTCCCTTATTTTTCAGTTGAAGATGGCATCTCCCGGTTACAACGAAAATTTTTGCTGATTTTTCTGAGCTCGGTGTTATTTTCTTCATTTTATTGGATATATGGATATTTTTATCTAATGATATGCTTTTCGTAGTCAAATTTTGTCTTCTCTTATTTTTCAGTTGAAGATGACGATCTTTCGATTCCAACGGATACTTTTGTGGATTTTTCTAAGCTCGGGGCTATTTTTCTACATTTTCTCGAAAAAATGGATCTATTTATTAAATGATATATTTTTTGCCAAATTTTGTCTTCTCTTATTTTTTTCGTTGAAGATGGCGATCTCCCGGTTTCAATGGACATTTTTGCGGGATTTTTCTAAGCTCCGCGATAATTTCTACATTTTCTGTAAGATATGAATCTTTTATTAAATCTTATGATTTTTATAACCTAATTTTGTCTTCTTTTATTTTTCTGTTGAAGGTGGCGATCTCCTGGTTCCAACAAACATTTTAGGAATTTTCTGAACTCGTGGCTATTTTCTACATTTTATTTGAGACATGAATCCTTTCATTAAATGATATGATTATTATTGCCTAAGTTTATCTTCTCTTACTTTTCAATTGAAGATGGCGATCTCCCGGTTACAAAATACATTTTATGGATCTTTTTATTAAATTATATGATTTTCACATACTAAGTTTTTCTTCTATTATTTTTCAGTTGAACACGGTGATCTCCTGGTTCAATCAGACATTTTGCGGAATTTTCTGACCGTGAGACTATTTTCTACATTTTCTAAAAAACATTGATCGTTTTATTAAATGATATGATTTTTGGCATAATTTTGTCTTCTCTTATTTTTTTAGTTGAAGATATCGGTCTCCCGGTTCCAAAGGACATTTTTGTGGATTTTTCTGAGCTCGGAGCTATTTTCTGAATTTTATTTAAGAAATGGATCTTTTCATTAAATGATATGATTTTTATAACATAAGTTTGTCTTCTCTTATTTTTTCAGTTGACGATCGCGATCTCCTGGTTATAACGAACATTTTTGCAGATTTTTTCTACATTTTCTAGAACATGTGGATCTTTTGATTAAATGATATGATTTTTGGCCTAATTTTATCTTCTTTTATTTTTCAGTCGAAGATTGCGATCTCTCGGTTCCAACGGACACTTTTGATTATTTTCATGAACTACGAGCCATTTTCTAAATTTTCTATAAGATATGAATCTTTATATTAAATGATATGATTATTATAGCCTAATTTTGCTTTCTTATTTTTAAGTTGAAGATGTCGATCTCCCGGTTCCAAGGAAATTTTTGTGGATTTTTCTGAGCTCGTGGTTATTTTCAGCATTTTCTGAAAGATAGATCTTTTTATTAAATAATATGATTTTTTGGTCTAGTTTTATCTTCTCTAATTTTTCAGTTGAAGTTGGCAATCTCCGATTTCAACGTACATTTTTGTGGATTTTTCTTAGCTCAAGTCTAATTTCCACATTTTCTGGAA
>CM061132.1:71542354-71635917 GCA_030789695.1 Scilla litardierei
GCCTTGGACGCAGGAGAGGGGGCGAAACTGCCAGTGATCCGAGAGGGACGGAGGCGAAGAGGGTCGGCATAGGTGAGGTATGGCGGTGGCTTGGGCTGTGTGTGGGAAGGAAGTCGGAGGTGAGATGTGCCCGGGGTGCTTTGGGGTTTAAAAAGAAGAGAAGGAGAACGAGAAGAAGAAGAAGAAGGAGCGGAGGAGAAGGGCGACGTGCGACAGTTACGGATTATGGGGAGACGTGGCCGCATGCACATGGAAGAACATGAAGTGAGGCGGGGTTGTTAGTGCTGTTAGGATAAAGCAACATTAATTTAGGATATTAAAAGATAGTGGGTTAGTTAGGTTAATGTTTAGGTTAGTATAATCAGTTAGGATATTTATTAGTCAAGGTTTTGCTTTTAAACTTAAATCCTGAGAGTTTTGAAAGAGTTGATTAATAAATCAACGTTTTGATTTCTTTAAAAAAATTGTTTAGTTAAGAAAACAGGTTAGTTACAAAGTAATAAATATTATTAATAACCAGATTTTGCAACTTCACTCCTAGACATCCAAAAATTATAAAGAAGATACCGAAGTGATCATGCCTTCGAGAGGATCGCAAATACGGGGTCCAATCACGAATCCGCGCTACGGATAAAATTCAAGGTGCAAAATTTACACAATCCAATACCACAAGAAGATACGTACGAAAATACGTACGACAGAAATGTGGCCGTTACATCCTACGCACCTTAAGAAAAATTCCGTCCTCGGAATTTCTTAAGTTAGGTATGATCGTGGAAAAGCCTGATAGACGAAGGATCAGAGTATCAAGGAAGGAAGTGACATATAGAGGAAAGGAAACTTCTCAATTGAAGAGATCTAAGATTGAAACAAATATAATCCAGACAACATCTAGGATATAATAAGGTAAAGATAGACGAAATAGTAATAGTAAAAGCAAAAGATAAATCTAAGAAGCGATAAAGCAAATATAAGCACATTTATGATGTGAATCATTAAGTGCGATAATAGGTCAGGGTCCAAACATCATCGTTCATCACTGGCTCATCGTCCCTAACTTCCTCAGTGACCATAGAGTAATTTTGGTGCCGACTATGTTCGGGATTGGCCTGTTGAGGAACTTGACGCTGAGGGGCTAGGGCTGTCCCTGTTGAGCCGATCCTGATGCTACCATAGGTTGGGTCGTAGAATTGCTAGTGCGACGTGGGCAGTTCCTTGCAATATGATTTGGTGCCCCGCACGCCAAACACTGGCTCAACAGTACGCGACAATCCTTCTTGACGTGCCCAATTCGGTTGCAATGATGGCATACCACTGTAAATCTGGGGTCGACTGGAGTCGCAGGTCTCTTGAAGTTGGTGGTCTGAGTCGGTCGGAGGTCATTCTTTGGCGGCTCCTGCGGACGCTTGCCCGCCTGACGTGCCTTCTTCTGATTCACGATCTGCTCGTGTTGCTTTGCCGCTACTAGAACTTCATCATGAGTGGTAAAGATGGACGAAGACATCGACGCCTGTATATCCAGATCCAAACCCTGTCGAAAGCGGTGAGCATAATCCTCAGGGTTTGCCACCATAGTATGAGCATATGAACTGAGCATAGCGAACTCGGCCTCGTACTCATCAACAGTCATAGTGCCCTGCTCCAGGTTGATGAATCGACACTCCATCTCTAGCTTCGCAGACTTGGAAAAATACTGGGCATCAAACCTCTGACAGAAGGTAGCCCATGTAATCGGCTTAGGTAGCCTGGCCTCCTCAGCATCCCACCAGCTGCGGGCATTATCTATCAACTGCTTCCTGGCTAGCTCTATCCAATCATTTGGATTGATTCGAGCAAGGCCCAAATCATCCTCAGTGCTACGACGCCACTCTTCGGCCACTAGCAGGCCCTCTCGTCTGGCGAAGCTCTTCAGACGCATCTCTCGAAACTGCTTGGCCCCTGAGGTGGTGCAACCGGTGCGGCTGATGCAGCTGGCGCAGCCTAGCATCCCGGATGGACCAGATGATGCTGAACCTCAAGCATCTCTCGCATAACTCCAAGCATCTCGTGGATGTCATCATCTCCGCCTCCAGCAGCTCCGGATCCTTGTCGAGTGTTACGTCTTCCTGCCATACTGCAAACAAACAAAGTAAACATTTGCGTACAAGGTTTATCTAGACAGTCTAGTCAATAATGACATCCATATTGTTTCGAGTATTTCGCAGAAAGCAGGACATGGGCCACCACTAATACCTGTCACACGTCGCTTCCCATTGTACTTGGGAGCGAGGACGTGAGCGGGTCCGCATAGGCTGGAGCGGTGAAGCCCCAACCCAATAAGCGTCTGTGTATGTCTTACTTGGCAGGTTCTTACTTGCGAACAATCGAAACAACAATGTGATGTCATCATTATAATTTAACTTCCACATTACATGTACACAAAGAATTAAGGCCTAGCTCGGCCGTTACAAACAGTTTCACAAAATAAAATTTACACCTGAATGGAATACAACAACAATTATTGATTTAATGCAGCGTTGCAAATGGACGTCTTTCCTCAGCAGAGGGTCTCAGCGTCCTGGTTCTCTTGGTCCTTCTGCTCAGTCTCCAAGTGAACTCTACTCAAAACCTAACGTATATTTCATAAGATAGACAGGGAAATATACGTCAGCGACGGTCGCTCGGCAAGATTTAAAAATTAGTAATAAAAAGGACCCTCGGCAAGATAATATAGTTTACAAAGCTTTAGGGATAAATGACGCAATATGATTCCAATAAGATGAAACATGGCAGCAAAAGAACATGTGAGCATAACATCGTGTAGTGTGTAACGTAGTGGGCAGGCGAAGTGTGGTGCGCAAAGTAACAAACACGGCAAGTTGTAGTGTGTAAAGTAACCAGCATGGTAGGTGTAGTGTGTACAGTAGTAAGCATGGCAATGACAATAAGTTTAGCATGTTACACCATAGCATCAGTAGAGGTAAAAAGGGTGCATCAATCAATCTCCTATCTAGTGACAAGCCCAGTGTTTGAGGGGAAAGTGTCTAGCATTACACCCAAGCCAACGGGAGCTACCCATGGCTCTACACTCACCGACCCACCCAGGTGTCGGTCAAGTTCACCAATAGAGTGCAACCCAGCATTCCGACCTCTACTACATTGGACTACTCCAACCAAAGTGTCTATAAGTGTATCCGTAGTTCAATGTTTGCTGTATGGCAAACATTCCGTAAATGCCACGCGGGCCCAAAATCCGTAATGCCCGAAGGCCCAATAGTCCGTAATTGCTCCAAAGTGGCCAATTTCACATTTCACTAGGATGTACATTTCACAAGCAATGGGAAATAAGCAAACGATGGCATTTCCATGTACATTATTGACATGACAACAACATTTTAATAGTGAAGATAGACCAAACACTGCACCAAGTTCATTAAATCATTTCAAAATCTGTTAAGTAACGTACATTGCAAAAGACGTCATTTTTAACATTTAGTAAGTTTAGTCTCATTAATCTTGGTAATGTAGCTTAAACTTGTAGGTGATAAATACTTGCGCCTTTGAAAGAGTTGTAGGAAAACAATATACTTGCAAGGGGTAAATACTTGTCTGAGGAAGATGATTCTGGGTATCCAGACGATCACAGTGAGGGACGTGCTTTAATCTGTGTCATCGGATTCTTAACATCAAGCCAAGGGAATAATAAATTTACACTGTTATAAATAGATTAACGAATCTACCTATTACAAACTATTACAAGTGTTATTAACTCTATTATTATATTATAAATTAAGTAACTACTCACAGTTTACTAACATTCCTATTACAAGGTACATACTGTCTAATTATCCGCACTTGTAGTGGAACTTAGTACATGACCTCTTATTATTATTATATACTAACCTCTTACATTAGTGGAATTATAAAATGTTAATTTAACACCCTAAACTAAAATTATTAACAACTATAACTACATGCTGTCAAAAACTCACGTATAGAAATATAACTCACCTCTTTGTTTGCAACTGATGTGGGCATGCAGACGAGAATGGCCACAGCGACTGCGGATGTTCGTCGGGGTGGCGAGCTGGGCTGACGGCGTCACCGATGGGACTCGTCACTGGTGAAGTAACATGTGGAGGGAGGCTAGGCGAGGTGAATAAAATAGGGGAGGGGCGCTGGGCGAATTCGAATGGGGCGGTGTCGACGGTGGTTGAGGGGTGGCTCAGGGAGGTGCAACGGCGACGTCTTCACGGCAGTCGGTGGTGTGTAGAGGAGGGTGGCAGATGTCCGGAGGTCGAAAGAGCGCTGCGGCGAGGAGGACACGGGGAGGCGTATGTCGGAGGAGATGTAACGAGGGAGAGACGGCGGGCTGGGCGATGGAAAAATGGTGGAGGGGAGGCACCTGAGTTGGTGGGCTGTGCGGCCTGGCGAAGGTGCTCGGAGCGGAGAGAGGCACGGTGCGGTGAGAGGAGGCGTCCGGGCTTCGTGGTCTAGTGGAGGAGCGGCGATGGGCTGGTCGGTGTTGGGCTGGGTTCGAGTCGTCAGCGGTGGCAAGGAGACCGCGCGGAGGCGTCTTGGCAGCGTGTGCGGGCTAAGGCAGTTGGAAGGATGGTCGTGCGGCCTTGGATGCGGGAGAGGGGGCGAAGCTGCCGGCGATCGGAGAGGGACGGGGGCAAAGTAAGGGGCGACAGAGGTGAGGTATGTCGGTGGCTTGGGTTGTGTGTGGGAAGGAAGTCGGAGGTGAGATGCGCCTGGGGTGCTTTGGGGTTTAAAGAGAGGAGAAGGAGAACGAGTAGAAGAAGAAGAAGAAGGAGCGGAGGAGAAGGGCGACGTGCGACAGTTACGGATTGATGGGGAGACATGGCCGCATGCACAGGGAAGAACATGAAGTGAGGCGGGGTTGTTAGTGCTGTTAGGATAAAGCAACATTAATTTAGGATATTAAAAGATAGTGGGTTAGTTAGGTTAATGTTTAGGTTAGTATAATCAGTTAGGATATTTATTAGTCAAGGTTTTGCTTTTAAACTTAAATCCTGAGAGTTTTGAAAGAGTTGATTAATAAATCAACGTTTTGATTTCTTTAAAAAAAGTGTTTAGTTAAGAAAACAGTTTAGTTACAAAGTAATAAATATTATTAATAACCAGATTTTGCAACTTCACTCCTGGACATCCAAAAATTATAAAGAAGATATCGGAGCGATCGTGTCTCCAAGATGATCGTAAATATGGGGTCCAATCGCGAATCCGCGCTACGGATAAAAATCAAGGTGCAAAATTTACACAATCCAATACCACAAGAAGATACGTACGGAAATAGTACGACAGAAATGTGGCCGTTACAGCTATATTGCATAAAAGATAGAAAATAGCCCCATCTCAGAAAGATCCGCAAAAATGTCTGTTGGATCTGGGAGATCGCCATCTTCAACTTAAAAATAAGACAAGACAAACTTAGGCTATAAAAATCATATCATTTAATAAAAAGAGCCATATCTTTCATACATGTAGAAAATAGTTTGAAGCACAGAAAAATCTGTAAAAACGTCCATTGGAACCGAAAGACCGCCATCTTCGACTGAAAAATAAGAGAAGACAAAATTAGGCCAAAAATCATATCCTTTAATAAAAAGATTCAAATCTTTCATAAAATATAGAAAATAGCCCAGGCCTGAGAAAAATCTGTAAAAATGTCCACTGGAACCGGGGGATCGACATCTTCAACTGAAAAAAGAGAAGACAAAATTAGGCCAAAAAATAATATCATTTAATAACAAAAATACATATCTTACATAAAATGTAGAAAAATAGTCCCAAGCAAAGAAAAGCCCGCAAAAATGTCCGTTGGAACCGATAGATCGCCACTTCACCTGAAAAAATAAGAGAAGAAAAATGTATGCAATAAAAATCATCTCATTTAATAAAAATATACATATCTTCCATAAATGTAAAAAATAGCACCGAGCTCAGAAAATCGGCAAAAATATCAGTTTGAACTGGGAGATCGCCATCTTCAACTTAAAAATAAGAGAAGGCAAAATTAGGCCAAAAATCAAATCATTTAATAAAAAGATCCATATCTTCCAGGAAAATAAGAAAATAGCCCTGAGTTCAGAATAATCCAAAAAAATGTCTTTTGAAACCGGGAGATCGCCATCTTCAGCTGAAAAATAATAGAAGACAAAATTTGGCCAAAATCATATCATTTAATTAATAAAAAGATCCATAACTTACCAAAAATGTAGAAAAATAGCCCTGTGCTCAGAAAATTCCGCAAAAATTTTTGTTGGAACTTGAAGATCGCCATCTTTAGCTAAAAATAAGAGAAGACAATATTATGCTATAAAAATCATATCATTTAATATAAATATCCATATCTTATAGATAATGTAGAAAATAGCACTGAGCACAAAGGATCCGTACAAATGTAAATTGGAACATGGAGATCGCCATTTTCAACTAAAAAGAGAAGACAAAATTGGGCCATTAAAATCATATCATTTAATTGAAATATCCATATCTTTTAGAAAAGGTAGAAAAATAGTCCCAAGCTAAGGAAAATCTGCAAAAATGTCTGCTGGAACAGTAGATCGGCATGTTCAACTGAAAAAATAAGAGAAGACAAATGTAGGCTATAAAAATCATATCATTTACTAAAAAGATCATTATCTTTCATCAAATATAGAAAATAGCACTGAGCTCATAAAAATCTGCAAAAATGTTTGTTGGAACAAGGAGATCGCCATCTTTAACTGAATAATAAGAGAAGACAAGGCCAAAAATCGTATCGTTTAATAAAAACATACATTTATTCAAGAAAATTTTGGAAATAGTCCCGAGGTCAGAGTAATACGTACAAACGTCCGTTGGAACTGGGAGATCGCCATCATTAACTGAAAAATAAGAGAAGACAAAATTAGACCATAAAAATCATATCATTTAATATGAAGATCCATATCTTTCAAAATATATAGAAAATAGCCTAGAGCGCAGAAAAATCCACAAAAATTTCCGTTGGAACCGAGGATCAATATCTTCAACTGAAAAAAAATAAGAGAAGACACGTGTAGGCAATAAAAATCATATCATTTAA
This sequence comes from Scilla litardierei, assembly GCA_030789695.1. NCBI lineage: Eukaryota > Viridiplantae > Streptophyta > Magnoliopsida > Asparagales > Asparagaceae > Scilla > Scilla litardierei. The sequence goes on from CM061132.1 coordinate 71,549,427, forward strand.
CAAAAAGTTTTATATCTTCCATAAAATGTAGAAAATAGCATCGAGCTCAAAAAATTCCGCAAACATATTCGTTGGGACCAGAGATTGCCATCTTCAACTAAAAAATAAGAGAAGACAAAATTAGGCTATAAAAATCATATCATTTAATATAAAGATTCATATCTTACAGAAAATGTAGAAAACATCCGAAAGCTCAGAAAAATCCGCAAAAATATTTGGAACCAAGAGATCGTCATCTTCATCTGAAAAATAGAGAAGACAAAATTAGGGCAAAAATCATATTATTTCATAAAGATCCATATCTTTCAGAAAATGTAGAAACACAGACTCAAACTAAGAAAAAATCTGCAAAAATGTCCATTGGAACCGGAGATTGCCATGTTCAACTGAAAAAATAAGAGAAGACAAATATATGCTATTAAAATGTAGAAAATAGTAGTTGGCTTATAAAAATACGCAAAAATATCCATTGGAACAAGAAGATCGCCATCTTCAACTGAAAAATAAGAGAATAAAAAATTAGGCCAAAAATCATATCATTTAATAAAAGATCCATATCTTCCAGAAAATTTAGAAACTATTCATGAGGTCAGAATAATACGAAAAATGTCGTTAGAAACAGGAGATCGATATCTTCAACTGAAAAATAAAAGAAGACAAAATTAGGCCAAAAAAATCATATCATTTAATAAAAAGATCCATAACTTCTCGAAAATGTAAAAAAATAGCCTCGAACTCAGAAAAATCCGCAAAAAATGTCCCTTGGAATTGGGAGATCGCTACTTCAACTAAAAAATAAGAGATGACAAAATTAGGTTATAAAAATCATATCAATTAATATAAAGATTCATATTATTCAAAAAATATAGAAAATAGACCGGAGCTCAAAAAAATCCGCACAAATGTCCATTGGAACCGGGAGATCGCCATCTTCAAATTAAAAAAAGAGAAGACAAAATTAGGCCAAAATATCATATCATTTCATTAAAAGATACATATCTTCCAGAAAATGTAGAAAAATAGTCTTTAACTAAGAAAAATCTGCGAAAATGTCCGTTGAAACCAGGAGATCACCATCTTCAACTAAAAAAAATAAGAGAATACAAACTTAGGCTATTTGTAACGCCATGCTTCCCAAGATACACGGGAAGTACGAATCTGTCCCAAGTATTCCTAGAGCAGCAAGTGTTAAAAAGAAAGAGAGGGAAGAGAGTCTACCAGAAGAATAATATAGGTCACTGTGCACATGCTGGGAAGTACAAATAATGCTCCAACACAGAAAATAAGAGATAATCATATACAAGTCCAACATTCTTTATTATTAAAACAAAGGTACCTCTTTATTTACATCATCTCATCCTCGAATACAAAAGTGAAAAACAGAAGAAATCACAGAAAAATCCCCAAAAGACATAAAGGTCCACACCAGTACACCTCACTCCCAAGACTACCCTTAGAACTAAACGAAGAGGCTGCCCTCTAAGGATTCCATCTCTACCTCGAACTGAAAGCTAACTCCTGAGTCAGGCATGATCTTGTTGTACTGCTCTGAAACCTAGAAAAAGTAAATGGGACACGTCAACGCGTGACCCAGTAGGAATTCCTAACATAGGTAGGTATGGTCTAGTTTTAGAACTGTTCTTCCTAATTAGTGTTTGGTCACTCAACTGTAAACAGGTCTACTATTTACGCATAAGGAACAAGTACTGTAAATAAGGTCTACTGAATTAACATGCAGGGAAAGTAAACAACATCACATGCAGATATTGAAAAGTAAGAGCTACAGAATTAAATAAGCGTGAAGTAAAGGCAGACAATCATAGATATGCACATGATGCATATGAATGGTTATGAATACAAATACAACCCCTAAGGGATCCTATCTATGCCAGCGTGCCTACAATGTGACTCATGGATTCTAGAGGGGGCTCCCATGAATTCAGGAGGTGGCCACCGATATTGTCGTGGCACGCTGGTCTATGTAGCACGTACGTCCATATCGTCTTTCATACCACACATAGATTCAAGAAGTGGCCCCATAGATTCAAGAGGTGGCGTTCGGCATTTCCGTGGCACGCTGGTCCATGTGGTACTTTGGTCTATGTAGTGTTAATTTCTGTTAAACTACCATTCTTTCCATGACAAATTTCATATACACTAAAACATATTATGTTTCCAATTAACATATAACTCCATCATTCTTAATATGAAACACATCATGGTATGGAAGCATCTTGTCATAAAGTATGCTAATATGAGAATAAGGAGCATAACATGGCATTTGTGTGACATAGTACAAGTATAACATTACATCCATAAGCATGAACTTTTCTCATAACATAATTTACTACATGGATAACAAAATTACATCCATAAGCATGAATATCACCATTCTTAGCACCATAATTTCCACAAACTTTTAGCATGATAATAATATGAAAACTATAGAATTCTGTTTTAAATCTGGCCTCTGATATATCAGTCTAAAACAGCTATCTAAGGCCATAATCTGGTTTAGTGCTAAACATAAAAGTTGTAGATACATAAGTTATGTTTCCAAATTATCTAAGATTGTGTCATTTCGGGGTCTGTAGAGAGAGTTATGAAATTTTTTCCACAATGTAGCAGAATCTATCTAAAACTGACGCCATGGTAAAGTCGTCTATTTACACCTTCTACATTCAAAACTAGGCTATACTTTCTTCTAAAGAGTTGTAGTTAACTTCATGACCTTTTCAAGACATCTTGAATCATCCTATTTGAAGGTGTACACTAGCAAATATGAATTTTTGAATCTACAGGACAGAACTGAAAATTTTACAGCATATCATTAAACATAGCTATTATAGCATATTGATTGACTAACATGAAGCTACTAGTTATACTACCATTTTCATCCTAATAATTTAACATGATATTGATTTTAAAGCAAAAAAAGGAAGCATAATGGCAACATGGTCTACACTAACATGGGATGTTACCTGGTATATTTTGGCAAACTATGCATACTTCCACTAAATAAAACATTACATCATAAGCATGCGTACTAGCATGTGGCTTAAACTACCATTCTACATGAAATTCCAACCTAAAATTAAATAGGTGATGAAACTCTATAACCACGATCCTAAAACTACATCCTAACTAGTATGTTAGAATTCCTAACTCAAATATCTCCACTTTAATTTCTTTGGCCCTTCTTTTCCGTAAAGACCCCATCAATCCTCAAGCTTTCTTCTTCCATACCTTAATCTCCAACGGTGGATATCAATAGAGGGATTGAATTAAGGAGATGGTGGTGAAGTGGCAGGTGCAAAGGGAGCAGAGGGGAGTTAGAAGAGGGGAGGAGAACTTGAATTTTTTCTACTTCTTTTTCGTTTTCGTTTTCCCAATTTCTTCTCTTTTATTCATCCTCTCATCCTTGTCATCCCTTAATTCCCTCTTATCTTGCCAAATGGAGAGAGTTAGGTGAAAATCAAAGTGGTGATGACACCTCTTATGCTAGGTGTCTCCATTGGGAAATTTAGGGATTTCTATTTTCTAATAAATAGAAATACTCTACTAAAATACCCTTACTCAACAAATACCAAGTATACATCTAAATACTCATCCATTTTATCCAAATGATGTTAAAAAATTATTTAAAAATCATTTGGTTATTAGAAAATTATGGCAAATTTCTAAAAATACCCAAAAAATCATACGTACAAATACGTCTAGAAATACGTACGTTATACCTGTATATACGAAAACAGGGTATTAAATTCTACCCACCTTAAAAACAAAGCACGTCCTCGGACTTTCTAAAGTTAAGGGTCTAACCGAAGGCTAAATGGATCTACGGGTCGTCCCACCCATGAAATAAAAACAACACTATGTATACTCTAACCACACATAGCTATATGTATCGCATATACTTACATACACTGCACATACACAACACTCAAGCATACACACACACCCCCCCATATTATTCATACACCACATTTTCATACAAGTACTCCACATAGTCATACAGACATATGTATACATGACATATAAATGCAATACACCAACACATCAAACACTAGCAATATTACTTACAAGTCAATATACACCACGATGAAGGAACCACAACACATACATACATACACATGTCTACATTCATATCACTTCATACATTCAATTATACCACACTCATACAATAGCCATACATGCACCTACTACATTCATATCATAGACATATGCATACATATGTACAAGCACAAACACCAAGTCACATAAGTAACATACAAACATAGATACATACATACAAGTATACATTCATACAGCTAGATATATGTATCACTCATATGTTTTTATATATATCGTCATAACAAATGCATATACAACAAGAGACTAACATAACGAACACATACGTGGATACATCCATACATACCAATATCTCTATCTATGTATACATATAAACATCCTTACATATGCTTATATATTATAAATACACATACTTCCATACAGAAATATATCTATAGCATATACCTTACATATGCAACATATAGCACACATATATAACCAATTATACCAACCCATGAATACATACCAACTGCACCTATGTACACAGAAGTGTACGACGTAGAACGTCACACATAGGTGACAATTTATCCACCTGGAAACAGGTTCTTGCTTAGACTTCTATAGGTAGGGCTCTATACTAATAATGTCTCAGTCTCGACTCTAAGGCCACTACCCAACTTAAGACACGACTTTTCTCTATGGAGCATTACCCACACTACTTAACGCACGTCGTAGTGTGGTGACCTGTATGGGCCGCCAAATGTGACGTCCCGCTCCCCAGGATACCTGGTACGTACGAATCCATTCCAATTATTTCTAAATCAGCGAGTGTTAAAAAGAAAGAAAAGGAAGAGAGTCCACAAGAATAATAATGCAGGTCACTGCGCACATGCTGGGAAGTACAAGTAATGCTTCAACACAGAAATTATGAGACAATCATATACAAGTACAACATTCTTTATTATTAAAACAAAGGTATATCTTTATTTACATCATCTATTCTTCAAATACAAAAGTGAAAAACAGAAGAAATCCCAGAAAAATTTCCAAAAGACATAAAGGTCCACACAAGTACAACTCACTCCTTAGAGTACTCTAAGAACCAACCGAAGAGGTTACCCTCTGAGGATTCCATCTCTACCACGAACTGAAAGCTAACTCCTGAGTCGGGTCAGATCTGGGTGTACTGCTTTGAAATCTGGAAAAAGTAAATGGGACACGTCAACTCGTGACCCAGTAGGAAATCCTAACATCGCCAGGTAGTGTCCAGTTTTAGAACTGTTCTTCCTAACTATGGTCTGGTCATTGAACTGTAAACATGCCTACTATTTATGCATAAGGAACAAGTACTGTAAATAAGGCTTACTGAATTAACTTGTATGGAAAGAAAAACAACATCACTTGCAGATATTGAAAAGTAAAAGCTACAGAATTAAATAAGCGTGAAGTAAAGGCAAACAATCACAGATATGCACATGATGCATATGAATGGTTATGAATACAAATGCAACACCTTAGGGATCACATTTATGCCATCGTGCCTACAATGTGACTGATGGATTCTATAGGTGGCTCCAATGGATTAAGAAGGTGGCCCTGGCATTTTCGTGGCACGCTGGTCTATTTAGCATGTAGGTCTATGACGTCTATCATACCACATAAATTAAAGAGGTGGGCCCTATGAATTCAAGCGGTTGCCTCTGGCATTTTCGTGGTACGCTGGTCTATGTGGCGCTTTGGTCTATGTGATGTTAATTTTTGTTATGCTACCATTCTTTTCATTGCAAATTTCACATACACTATAACATTTTATGTTTCCAATTAACATATTACTCCATCATTCCTAATATGAAACACATCATGCTATGTAAGCATCTTGTCATAAAGTATGCTAATATGAGAATAAGGAGCATAACATGGCATTTGTGTGACCTAGTACAAGCATAACATTACATCCATAAGCATGCAATTTTCTCATAACATAATTTACTAAATGGATAACAACATTACATCCATAAGCATGAATATTACTATTCTTAGCACCATAATTTTCAAACTTTAGCATGATATTTATATGACAACATCAGAATTCTGTTTTAAATCTGGACTTTGATATATCTGTCTAAAATAGCTATCTAAGGCCATAATCTGGTACTGTAAACATATAACACACATATGGTCTAGTTTTAGAACTGTTCTTCCTATCTAGGGTCTGATCACTTTACTGTAAACAGGTCTCCTATTTACGCATAAGTAACAAGTACTGTAAACAAGGTCTATTGAATTAACATGCAGGAAACGTAAACACCATCACATGCAAATATTGAAAAGTAAGAGCTACAGAATAAAATAAGCGTGAAGTAAAGGCATACAATCACAGATATGCACATGATGCATATGAATGGTTATGAATACAAATGCAACACCTAAAGAATCCCATCTATACCAGCCTGACTAAAATGTGACTCATGGATTGTAGAGGTGACTCCCATGGATTCAGGAGATGACCCCGACATTTCCGTGGCACACTGGTCTATGTAGCACGTAGGTCCATGTCGTCTATCATATTATACATAGATTCAAGAGGTAGCCCCCATGGATTCAGGAGGTGGCATCCGGCATTTCCATGGTACGCTGGTCCATATGGCACTTTGGTCTTTGTGGTGTTAATTTTTGTTACGCTACCATTCTTTTCATGATAAATTACACATACACTATAACATCTTATGTTTACAATTAGCATATAACTCCATCATTCTTAATATGGAACACATCATGGTATGGAAGCATCTTGTTATAAAGTATGCTAATATGATAATAAGGAGCGTAACATATGCTAATATGAGAATAAGGAGCATAACATGGCATTCGTGTGACATAGTACAAGCATAACATTACATTCATAAGCATGAACTATTCTCATAATATAATTTACTACATGGATAACAACATTACATCTATAAGCATGAATATCACCATTATTAGCACCATAATTTTCACAAACTTTAGCATGATATTTATGTGCAACTTCAGAATTCTGTTTTGAATCTGAACTCTGATATATCAGTCAAAAACAGCTATCTTAGGTCATAATCTGGTTTAGTGCTGAACAGAAAAGCTGTAGATGCTTAAGTTCTGTTTCCAAATTATATAAGATTGTGTCATTTGGGGGTCTGTTGAGAGAGTTATGAAATTTTTTTCAAAATGTAGTAGAATCTGTCTAAAACTGACACCATGGTAAAATCGTCTGTTTACACATTCCTACAGACAAAACTAGGTTCTGCGTCCTTCTAGAGAGTTGTAGTTAACTTCATGACCTTTTCAAAACATTTTGAATCATCCTATTTGGAGGTCTACATTAGTAGATATGAATTTTTGAATCTAAAGGATAAAACTGGATTTTTTACACCATATCATTAATATAGCTATTATAGCATATTGACTGACAACATGATAATGATTTTAAAGCTAAGAAAGGAAGCATAATGGCAATATGGTCTACACTAATATGGGATGCTACATGGTATATTTTGACAAACTTTGCATACTTCCACTAAATAAAACATTACATCATAAGCATGCATACTAAACTTAACATAACATGTCACTTTATTAGCATGGCGCTTAAACTACAATTCTACATCAAATTCCAACTTAAAATTAACTAGGTGATGAAACTATATAACCACAATCCTAAAACTACATCCTAACTAGGATGTTTAAACTCCTACCTCAAATATCTCCTTCTTAATTTCTTTGGCCCTTCTTCTCCTTGAAGACCCCATCAATCATCAATCTTTCTTCTTCCATACCTTAAGCTCCAATGGTGGATGTCAATAGGGGGATTTAATTAATGAGATGGTGGTGGAGATGGTGATGGAGATGGTGGTGCAAAGGGAGGAGAGGGGAGAGAGAAGATGGCAGAACTTGAATTTTTTCTTCTTCTTTTTCTTTTTCCCAATTTCTTCTCTTTTATTCATCCCCTCATCCTAATCATCCTTTAATTCCCTCTTAGCTTGCCAAATGGAGAGAGTTAGGTGAAAATCAAAGAGGTGATGACACCTCTTAGGCTAGGTGTCTCCATTAAGAAATTAATGGATTTCTATTTTCTAATAAATAGAAATACTCCATTGAAATACCCTTACTCACCAAATACCAAGTATACCATCTAAATACTAATCCATTTAATCCAAACGATGTTTTAAAAATTATTTATAATAATTTGGTAATTATAAAATTATGGAAAATTTATAAATATACCCAAAAATTTCTTGCGTACAAATACGTCTAGAAATACGTACATTATACCCGTATATACGAAAACAAGGTATTACACTATAAAAATAATATTATTTTATAAAAAGTTATATATCTTCTATAAAATGTAGAAAATAGCACCGAGCATAAAAAATTATGCAAATATGTTCGTTGGAACCGGAAGATCGCAAACATCAACTGAAAAATAAGAGTAGACAACATTAAGCTATAAAAATCATATCATTTAATAAAAAGATCTATAACTTTTCGAAAATATAGAAAATAGCATGTAGCTCAGAAAAATCTGTAAAAATGTTCGTTGAAACAGGGAGATTGCCATCTTCAACTGAAAAATAAGAGAAGAAAAAATTTGGTTAAAAATCATATCACATAATAAAAAGATCATAACTTTTCGAAACTATAGAAAAATAGCCACGAGCTCAGAAAATGCGATAAAAATGTCTGTTGGAACCGGGAGATCGCCATCTTCAACAGAATAATAAGAGAAGAAAAAATTAGGTTATAAAAACATATCATTTAATATAAAGATTTGTATTATACAGAAAATTTAGAAAATCGCTCGAAGCTCAGAAAAATCTGAATAAATGTCCGTGGAACCGGGAGATCGCCATCTTCAACAGAAAAAGACAAAATTAGGCCAAATATCATATCATTTAATAAAGAGATACATAACTGTCATAAGATGTAGAAAATAGCACTGAGCTCAAAAAAAATCCGCATAAATGTTTGTTGGAACTGGGAGATCGCAATATTCAACTAAAAAAAGAAGACAAAATTAGGCCAAAAAATCATATCATTTAATAATAGATTCGTACCTTCCGGAAAATGTAGAAAAAAAGCCCAAAGCAAATTTTGTCCGTTGGAACCAGCAAATTTTGTACACAATGTCCGTTGGAACCAGGAGATCACCATATTCAACTAAAACAAATATGAGAAGAAAAAATTAAGCTACAAAAATCTTGTCATTTAATAAAGAGCCTGGAGCTTAGAAAAATACACAAAAATGTTCGTTGGCACTGGGAGATCGCCATCTTCTACTGAAAAATAAGAGAAGAAAAAATTAGGATATAAAAATCATATCATTTAATATAAAGATTTTTATCTTCCAGAAAGTGTACAAAATAGCCCCGAGCTTATAAAAACCCGTAAAAATGTCCGTTGGAACTGGTAGATCGTCATCTTCAACTCAAAAATAAGAGAAGACAAAATTAGGCCAAAATTTCATATCAATTAATAAAATGATACATATCTTCCAAAAGGTAGAAAATAGCCCTGAGCTCAAAAAAATTTGCAAAATGTCTGTTGAAAATGGGAGATCACCATCTTCAACTGGAATATAGAAGAAGACAAAATTAGGCCAAACATCATATCATTTAAGAAAAATATCGACATCTTCAACTAGAAAATAAGAGAAGAAAAATTTAGGCTATAAAAATCATATCAATTAATAAAAATATCCATATCTTTGATAAAATGTAGAAAATAGCACCAAGCTCAGAAAATGATATATAAAAATCTTATCAGTTACAGATGGCGATATCCCGGTTACAACAGACATTTTTATAGATGAAGACGGTGATTCCCCGGTTTCAAATTTTGTCTTCTATTATATTTCAATTGAAGATGGCGATTTCTCGGTTTCAACGGACATTTTTGGCCTAATTTTTCCTTCTCTGCTATCATTTAATAAAAATGATTCATATCTTCCAGAAAATGTAAAAAATAGCCAGGAGTTCAGAAAAATCCCTAAAAAATGTCCGTTGGAACCAGGATATCGCCATTTTTAACCAAAATATAAGAAAATACAAAATAATGCCAAAAATCATATCATTTAATACAAAGACCGCCATTGTCAACTGGAAAAAAGAGAAAACAAAATTAGGCAAAAAATCATATCAATTAATATAAAGATCATTATCTTCCAGAAAACATAGAAAATAGCCTCGAGCTAAGAAAAATATGCCAAAATTTCTGTTGGCAACGAGAGACCGCCATACTCAATTGAAAAATAAGAGAAGACAAAATTAGGCCATAAAATCATATCATTTAATATTAAAATCCATATCTTACAGAAAATGTAGAAAATAGCACAGAGCTCTGAAAAATCCGTAAAAATGTCTGTTGGAACTAGGAGATCACCATCTTCATCTGAAAAATAAGAGAAGACAAAATTAGGCAATAAAAATCATATCATTTAATATAAAGATCCATATCTTACAGAAAATGTAGAAAATAGCCCGGACATCAGAGAATTCTGCAAAAAATTTCGTTGGAACTAGGCGATCGACATCTTCAACTGAAAAATCAGAGAAGACAAATTTAGGCACTAAAAATAATATCATTTAATAGAAAGATTCACATCTTATAGTTAATTTAGGAAAAATCCCGGAGCTTAGAAAAATCCGTAAAAATATCTGTTGGAACCAGGCGATTGCCATCTTCGATGAAAAAAAATAAGAAAAGTCAAAATTAGGCCTAAAATCATATCATTTAATAAAAAGAACTATAACTTCCCGAAAATGTAGAAAATAGCACCGATCTCAAAAAAGCTGCAAAAATATCCGTTGGAATCGGAAAATTGCCATCTTCAACTGAAAAATAAGAGAAGACAAAATTAGGCTATAAAAATCATATCATTTAATATAAAATCCATCTTCCAAAAAATTTAGAAAATAGCCCGGAGCTCAAAATAATCCGCAAAAATATCTGTTGGAACCGGGGGATCGCCATCTTCAACTAGAATATAATTGAAGACAAAATTAGGCCAAAAATCATACCATTTAATAAAAAGATTGCCATCTTCAACTGGAAATAAGAAAAGAAAAATTTAGGCTATAAAAATCATTTAAATTAATAAAAAGATTCATATCTTTCATAAAATGTAGAAAATAGCACCAAGCTCAGAAAATGATATATAAAAATCTTATCAGTTGAAGATGGCGATATCTTGGTTACCATCGAGATTTTTAAAGTTGAACAAGGCGATTTCCCGGTTCCAAATTTTGTCTTCTCTTATTTCAGTTGAAGGTCGCCATCTTCAACTGAAAAATAAAAGAAGACAAAATTAGGCTATAAAAATCATAAGATTTAATATAAAGATTCATATATTAAAGAAAATGTATTAAAAAATTAGGCTATAAAAATCCCACAAAAATATCCGTTGAAATCGAGAGATCGCCATCTTCAACGAAAAAAAATAAGAGAAGACAAAATCAAACCAACAAAGCATACCATTTGATAAAAACATCCATATCTTCGAGAAAATGTAGAAAAATAGCACTATGCTCAAAAAATCCGCAAAAATGTCTGTTAGAATCGAAAGATCGCCATCTTCAACTTAAAAATTAGAGAAGACAAAATTAGACCACAAAAAGAATATCATTTGATAAAAATATCCATATATTCAATAAAATGTAGAAAATAACATTGAGCTCAGAAAAATCAGCAAAAAATGTCCATTGTAACCGGGAGATCTTCATCTTCAACTGAAATATAATGGAAGACAAAATTAGGCTATAAAAATCCTATCATTTAATATAAAGATACATATCTTACAAAAAATATAGAAAATAACCTGTAGATCAGAAAAATCTGCAAAAATATCCTTTGGAACCGGAAGACCGCCATCTTCATCTGAAAAATAAGAGATGAAAAAATTAGGCCAAAAATCATATCATGTAATAAAAAGAAACATATCTTCCAGAAAATGTAGAAAATAGCCCCGAGATGAAAGAAATCCGCAAAAATATACTTTGAAATCGGGAGATCACCATCTTCAACTGAAAAAATAAGGAAAGAGAAACTTAGGCTATAAAAATCATATCATTTAATAAAAAGATTCTTATTATACAAAAAATGTAGAAAACAGCCCGGAGCTTATAAAAATACGTAAAAATGTCTGCAAGAACCGGGAGATCGCCTTCTTCAACGAAAAAGTAAATAAAGACAAAATTAGGCAAAAAAAATCATATCAAATTTACGAAAAATGTAAAAAATCGCCCCGAGTTCAGAAAAATCCGCAAAAATGTCCATTGGAACCGGCAGATCACCATACTTAACCGAATAATAAGAGAAGACAAATTTACACTACAAAAATTATACTATTTAATAAAAAGAGCCATATATTCAGTAAAATGTAGAAAATAGATCGAACTTATCCGCAAAAATGTCCGTCGGAACTGGTAGATCGCCATCTTTAACAGAAAAATAAGAGAAGACAAAATTAGGGAAAAAATCATATCATTTAATAAAATGATCCATATTTTTTAGAAAATGTAGAACATAGCCCAGATCTCAGAAAAATACGCAAAAATGTCCGTTGGAATTGGGAGATCATCATATTCAATTGAAAAATAAGAGAATAAAAAATTAGGCTATAAAAATCATATCATTTATTATTAATATTCATATCTTATAGAAATAGAAGAAAATATCCCGTAGCTAATAAAAATATGCAAAAATGTCGGTTGGAACCGGGAGTTTGCCATCATCAACAAAAAAATAAGAGAAGAAAAAATTAGGCCATAAAATAATATCATTTAATATAAATAGTCATATTCTATAGAAATTGTAGAAAATAGCCTAGAGTTCAGAAAAATCTGTAAAAATTTCTGTTGGAACAGAGAGATCGACATTTTCAACTAAAAATAAAAGAAGACAAAATTAGGCGATAAAATCATATCATTGAATAAAATGATTCATATCTTCGATAAAATGTAGAAAATAGTCCTGAGATCAGAAAAATTCGCAAAAATGTCCGTTGGCACCGGGAGGTCGATATCTTTAATGGAAAAATAAGAGAAGAAAAAATAAGGCCAAAAATCATATCATTTAGTAAAATTATTCATTTATTTTAGAAAAAGTTGAAAATAGCCCAGATCTCAGAAAAATCCTTTAAAATTTCTATTGGAACCGGAAGATTGCCATCTTTAACTGAAAAATAAGAGTAGACAAAATTAGGCTCTAAAATTATTTCATTTAATATAAATGTCCATGTCTTACAGAAAATGTAGAAAATTGACTCGAGCTAAGAAAATTTTTCAAAAAGGTCCGTTGGAACCGGGAGATCGCCATATTCAATGAAAAATAATCAGAGAAGACAAAATTAGGCCTAAAAATATTATTTAATAAAAAGATCGATACCTTCTAGAAAATATAAAAAATAGGGTCGAGGTCAGAAAAATCTGCAATAATGTCCGTTGGAAACAGGAGATCGCCATCAAATAAAAGAAAACAAAATTAGGCTATAAAACTCACATCATTTAATAAAAAGATTCATATCTTCCATAAAATATAGAAAATAGCCCACAGCTCAGAAATCTGCAAAAATGTTTGTTTGAACTGGGAGGTCGCCATATTCAACTGAAAAATAAGACAAGACAAACGTAGGCTATAAAAATCATATCATTTAATAAAAAGAGCCATATGTTCCATAAAATGTTAAAAAAATAGCTCGAACTCAGAAAAATCCGCAAAATGTCCGTTGGAACCGGGAGATCGCCATCTTCAACTGAAAAATAAGAGAATACAAAATTATGCCAAAAAGCATATCTTTTAATAAAAAGATTCATATGTTTCTTAAAATATAGAAAATAGCCTGGAGCTCTGGAAAATCCATAAAAATGTCCGTTGGAACCGGGAGATCGCCATCTTCAACTAAAAAAGAGAAGACAAAATTAGGCCAAAAAATCATATCATTTAATAATAAAATACATATCTTACATAAAATGTAGAAAATAGTCCAAGCAAAAAAGTCCGCAAAAATTTCCGTTGGAACAGGTAGATCGCCATCATCACCTAAAAAAATAAGAGAAGAACAATGTAAGCTATAAAAATCATCTTAGTTAATAAAAAGATACATTTCACTACAACAAAAATGGTCATTGCCAACTTCTAAAAAAGGTTGTAATATGGGTCAAACAACTTTTGAACAAACATTGTTGTTGGGGTCAAATCCACCCAACAATGAGATTTATACAAAGGGGAATTAACTGTATAATGATTACATGTTAATTGTGTCTTAGTATAGGCTAAACACCGGATTCAAGATCGCTCGAAGGTCACCGACTGCTTGGAAGAGTGTCCGATCTTCCTGCACAACGAGCAGCTCGTTAGAAAGGCTGGGTTGGTTGTCAACTCGTGGCCTCTTCGATGGTAAAGTCAGTATGCGACTTGTTAGAAAGATGCAGGATACGCTGGCCTTTCTTAGTATAGAGCGACCTAACGTGACGAGCTTGCGTGGAAGGCACAGATATGTGGACGATATCCAGCCTTATGTGTAAATGAGAGTTTTTTATTTCTACCAACGAACCCCCTCGTTGATGGCTGGAGTGGGGTATTTATAGTTGGGAGAGTTGGTTGATCGCCGTTCAATTAGCTATCGCTTCTGCTTAGCTAGGGTCCAGTTGGTGCTTTGCTGGAGTACTAATGGGGAAGCGATGGGTCTGCGAGAGTGTTAGAGATATTTTAGCACCGCCTTAATCGGGCATTAATGGGGACGCAACGGTGGCCATCAGTTCTCTTCTTTAACCTTGGGTATTAGTTGAAAGCGTATGTGCCCCCACGTCACTTGGTCAGAGATATTTATGGGCTGCCTGGTCGTCGAGGGTTTCCCTTGGAGAAGGTCGAGCTTGGAGCCCAAGCTCGGTGTCCCCAGCTTCCTTCGATCGACCCTCCTGCCTAGGACATCAGAGCGAGCTTCACTGTGCCCATCGATTTCTACGCTTGGCTGGTGATCTTCTAGCTTGACTAGTTTGGTGAGCCTCTCTCTCGATTTATAGGGCGAGCTTTCCGATCGGTCAGGCGAGTGACGAGCCTCTTATTTGGGCTCGCTCTTATTTCGGCTAGCTGTTAAGATATTCTCTTGGGCTTCAACTATTTGGGCCTTCATTTCTGGACCGACCATCAGGTTATAACAATTGCCCCCCATTTAAGTTCAAACCGGGAAGCCCGGCTCAGCTCGGATGATGTGTCACACCCTTATTGGCCGAGGGCCGATCGGCGACATTAATTTGAATCGATCGCCAAATCTTTTTAGGTAAACATGACGATTTGGTGACGTGGAGAATCGAGGCGTCAATTCACTCTGAGCGTGATGCGTGGCCGATCTGACTGAGGGGTGAAGTCGAGGCGCCGGACTCGTCCAGATCACACCACGTGGCCCGCCTCTAATAGCTAAGATTAGCTTCTTCATCTTATAAAAAGAGATGTGAGGCTATCGAGAGGGACTTTTCTACATCCTTTTTGAATATTCGTTTCCCCCGTCCGTGCCGAGACATTCTACTGCTGCCGTCATCGCCATCGCCACGCCGTTGTCATCGAAGTTTCGTCTGTCTTTTCTTCTTCTAGGTATTCCCTCGACCTTTTCCATGGCATCATCCCCTTCTTCTGCTTCCGATTCTATTGTTGAGCAGTTTTTGGTGAGTTAGAGAGTAGTCGCATCGTGGAACCGGAGGAGCCAAAGGAGCCAGAGGAGTCTTGGCCAGAGGAGCTCCCTCGCTCTGAGGGTGACCCGGTCGTCGAGCCTACCATCACCTCGTTGTCGTCAGCCTATACGGACCCTAAGAAAGGAAAATGGCTTAGGTCGTCCACTAGGACCCCGGTGGCCGACGAAGATTCTGTGGAGGTCCCAGCGGAGATCTTAGCCATAGCGGCCCATACGTCGACCTCCTTCGTCCCTCTCATTTTCTCCAATTACATCAGATCGCCCTATTCCATTCGCCTCCCAGAGTTCTCCGAGTGGGTATACTCCCCAAGGGATCACAAGGTCGGGGTCTATGCCCAGACCTTTGCCCTTGGGCTCCGGTTCCCTCTCCAACCCTTTCTTCTCCTCGTCCTACACTTCCATGAACTCCCCCTCTTTCAACTGATGCCGAACTCCATTAGCTCCCTGGTTGGCTTCCTTTTCCTTTGCTTGGGTAGTGGCATAAGTCTGACCTTGCCGTTGTTTCAATATTTCATCGAAGCCAAGCGCAAGGGGGCATACTACTATGTTTGTGCAAGGAAGGGTCGGCCTCTTGTTCTCAATCTACCGGGGAAGATAAAAGATTGGAAAGAGACGTTTGTTCGTCTTTATCGTGACACCCAAGGACCCAGCTTTAGTTCGAACTGGAGGACGCTGAATCCCTCGATGAACAATGAAGTGGTCCTCGGGGCAGCCGACCAAGAGAACGCCAGGATCTTGGAGGAAATCCCCAAGAAAAGCAGGGACTTTTAGGGCCTGGTTACGAATGAGCAGATAGTGAAGCACGTCTAGTTTGAAGGTAATTCGAGCTTCGTGATCCACCCCTGATTTGCTCACCCTAATTTGTTGTTTTTTGTAAGTGCGGCCATGAATCTCTCAAGGAAGGAGATGAAGAGGAAGGCCAAGGAGCATGATGCCTAGGGCTTGGCCAATGTTGGCCAGAAGCGAGGCAAGGAGGGGGCAAGCACTGCTCGGGCCGAGAAGGATGAGCAGAGCAAGAAGACAAGAGTGGAGGCCGCACCTTCCGCTCTTCTTTCCTGGACAAGCATGGCGGCAATCGACCCTTCTGTCGACCTCGACCCACCCCAGGAGAAGCTGGTCGTCGCAACCGCTATGTCATCCCAGTGCCCGTTGGTCACCATGATCGGTGCGACCCCTACTAGCTCGGTGCACCCTTGGTCATGCCTCCGGGTTCTTCGGCCGAGTCGTCCCAGACCGGTCGAGAGGCAGCAGTTAATTGTTGGCCTTATGGGGCTAGGAAAGCCAACCCACCTGAGCTTCGAGGTGGCGCTAGCTATTTTCAAGTCGAAGAAGGCCGAGCTCCTCGCTATTCTGATGGGGAAGATCACTGCGTCGCTCTTCCTGATGGGTGCCCGTGAATCGATGTTTGACGAGGACAGGGTTACAGCCTGTTTGGCCAATAATAGTGTGTTGCCCAAGGATCGAGAGTCTTTGGCGAATGTTGATGCGGAGGGACCTGCGATACGGCCGTTTAGCTCAACATGCAGGTTCGTCGCTATTCTAACTCAAGTTACCTCTTTTCTCAGAAGATGCACGCTCACATCCCTTACTCCTTTTGTGTAGGTGGCCGCGGTGTTGGTGTCCCTCCAACGTCATTCCACGCTGTCGAGCAGGGCCGAGGGCGCCCTTGTGAGGAAGGTGGCCAAGCTGGAGACCGTGAAGAAGGAGGCCAAGGAGAAGAAAAAGGCCCTGGAGGACAAGCTGGCGACTCTCTAGAGTTATTATGAGGTCCAGAAGGAGACGATTATCGAGCTGGACAAACCTAAAGAGGAGGCCGAGCAGAAGGCCCAGGGCGAAGAAGGTCAGAGTGTCGCCGTTGAGAATACCCTGGCCAAGGAGAGGGAGGTCAGCCGAAACAGGATCGCTAAACTCGAGAGGTGGGTGGAGGAGATGGAGAAGATCGACTTCGAGGCGATTAAGTTGGAGGCCGTAATTCGACACCAGCTTCAGGAGTTTGTCCGGGTTTGGCAAAGACCAGGGCCGAGGGCTTTAAGGAGGGCCTAGAGATGGGCTTTGAGACATTCAAGAAGGGGAGGCGAAGCACTACCCCCACTTGGAGATCGACTTTTTCCGATTATCGATGGTCTCTAACAATGAGGGAGAGGCTTCCACTCCGGCTGGCAATGAGCGGGGGCTGGCGAAGGTGTAGTTGGGGAGGGCGAGCTATCGATGTCGGGACGGTGTGGTGGCCGAACTTATCATGTCATTTTTTGTTTTGATTTAAGTCCGGAAGACTTTTAGTAAGAATGATGTGTAATCAGAGTGACAATTTAACTGAAAAATTGTCGTTTATTGTCGTACGCCTTGTCCCTTGATCGCTCCATATTGTACACCTTTTTTCTGCATGTTTACATGTCGTTTTGATCGCTCATATCGTGTTTTTCACGATTATTCGACAATATTGCGATGCTTTTCACTATTTCTTGTTCTTGTCGTATTTCAGGAAATATGGAGCGATTTGGAGTGAATTTGAGATCAAGGAATTTGCACACGCCTAGGAGTGTCGCCCACGGCTCATTCGAAGACTTATCAGCGATAGAGGATGAGCGGAAGAAGAAGGGAATCAATAGGAGCGACGAGAAGGAGAAAAGAAGAAGAATAAGCTCAGCAGCACCTCACTCAGCCGAGTGGACCACTCACTCGGCCGAGCAAGAAGCCCTACTCGGCCGAACAGAACGGATACGCACACAATGATTTTCAGCGTATACTCGACCGAACAAAGGAAGCCCACTCGGCCGAGTGAGAAAGTTCACTCGACCGAGTGGTATAGGGAATTTCGTCCAGAGAAACGCCAAGTTACTGGAATTTTCAGAGATCCTGAGGAGGCCTACTCGGCCGAGTATGAATGCTCACTCGGCCGAATGAAGAAAGCCACTCGGCCAAGCAACCCCTCGATGACAGACCTGAAACCCCCGAAGTTACTATTTTTATACATGGTTTGTCACTCGGCCGAGTGACAAGCCGAGTGACCCTCTCCGCCTGCTGTTAGGGTTACGATTTCTGGGCTGCACAGGGGCAGTTTGGTCACGATTTTTTGGACGATTTTAGAGGGTATTTAAACCCAGTTTTTGCCCTAGTTTAAAGAGCTTTTTGAACATTAATTTTTAGACTTTCTTTTAGGAGTTTTGACGGCTACTCTTTGTGAAATCTCAGCTGGAGATCGTCGGCATCTACATTGGTTTGTCTATTTCTATTAAAAACTCAATTTTACGCATTATTTCTCTTTTGCAATGAATTGTGCCGTGGTTATTATTGATTTTTCTGAGATTTGCATGATGATTAGTGAGTAGAGCCGTCGTCTTAGGGCATGGGGATGAACCCTATGGACCCTATCTCTAAATTGTGATGAATTCGTAGATTTAATGCTAGAATTGATTAAGGTTAGGTTTTGATCGATAGATTACGAGTAGCTAGGAATTCATATCGATTGGGATTTGCAAGAGATTTGATCCCAATTGATAGGAAGGACTAGATATTCAATTTAGATTGACAATTGGATTTCTCTATATTTGGTTTGCAAGAGATTGGGCCAAAGCTAGGATTTTTAATTGTGATTCTATACCCATATCCGTTTGCAAGAGATTGGACGGATAGGAACTATCACAACCTAGGTCGTAGCTCGAGTTTGCACGAGAGTGGGATCGAGATACAATTGAACAATGATGTCGTTCTTCATGCTAGCAGCTTAGGCTAGGGTTTGCACGAGAGTGGGCCATATCCTAGGTTTGCTATAGACCGGCAATAGCGTGAGAGCGTGAGCTTGGTTCTACATTAAGTTGCAACTAGTTCACCTATATTCAAGCTTAGCAACAATGAAACTTATGATTCACAAGGATGAGAGAAGGTCCGTAGTGGGGATTTCCTATCCCTAGACGCTTTATTATATTTACTTTCTAGATATTTGAACGATTGTGACTGTGATATCAAAACTATTCTCACTCTTTTGATAGCTAGGTGAATTGAATAAGGTACTGTCATTTGTTCCTCCATGAGTTCGATACCCGCTCGCCGCTACACCGTGAGCTTATGGTAAGACTACAAGTCATTTTTCAGGTGTACACTCGAACGCGATCAAGTTTTTGGCGCCGTTGCCGGGGAGGCGACAGTGCTTTACTTTCCTTACTTAGCTATTTCCTTTTTTTTTATTTTTTTTATTTTACACCTCTATCATGCTAACAATTCCATCGAAGCTCTGTTTTTCTTTGCATGTACACAAGGTCAACGGCGGACCAAGAGGATATAGTATTTGATCCGGAGATCGAACGTATTGAGAGGAGGATCAGAGCCGAGAAGAGACTCAATATAGAGGGCAATTGTATGAACCGACAAAAGACGCCGAAAGAACTAGCGGCACATATGGCGAGGATTATATCTATCAGAGATAGGCTTCGGCCTAAGACTTCCTCCATCGCTATGCCGGAGTTGGCGGCGGATAAGAATTTTGAGCTCAAGACGGGAATAGTGGTCTTAATGCAACAAGACCCATTCCATGGGAACTCCCATGAGAATCCACATTATCACCTCCAGCTATTCTTGTCCAAGTGCACCACCTTTTAAATGCCGGGTGTTTCCGTCGATGCTATCCGTTTGAGACTCTTCCCCTTCACCCTCAGAGACAAAGCTCTATATTGGTTGAGGATACAGGCGGAAGGGATATTCACTACTTGGGATGAGTTGGCTAGTGCTTTTGTTGATAAATTCTACCCGGCATCTAAGACAGTGAAGATTAGGAGCGCACTCATGTCCTTTAAGCAAGGATTGCAGGAGACCTTATACGAGGCATGGGAGCGCTTTAAGGATCTACAGCATCAGTGCCCCCATCACACATAGAAGCATGGGAGCTAGTTCACAGTTTTTATAATGGACTCCAACCGGACACTAAGCAAATCATAGATGCAACCGCCAACGAAGCCATTGTTTCCAAAACACCGGATGAAGCTACGGCCCTATTAGAGGAGATGGCCTCTAATAATCAACAATGGGATGACGAGCGAGGGCAATCTTCTACCTCCTTGAAGCCAACGAGCATATATGAGGCCAAGGCCGTAGCAGAGCTTTCCAATAAGTTCAACTCTCTCCACAAGGTAGTGGAGAGATTGGAGAAGTATATCACCTAGCGACATGGAGCTCCCTCCACATCTATGACGGGAGGCAAAATGAGTGATTGGCAAGACCAATCTCAAGCTATGTTCGTAGGAGGAGAGCATGGAGAGGGAGCCTTAGAACAAGTGCAATATGTTGCGGGGAACTCCGGTTATTGGGCCAACCTGGCCGCAAGGAATCATCCGGGATTTTCGTATGCGAATAATGAAGGGGCTCTGAACCCGCCACCGCAACAACCTCAAGCTAGGCCTCCACCTCCACAACCTCAATACCAACCGAGGGGGCCACCACAACAAAGTTACCCGCCTAGACAACAAGCGGGACCATATAGGCCGCCCGGTTATAACCAAGGTTGGAGAGCTCCAAACCCACCACAAGCTCAACCACGATCGGAACATGAAACTAGGGTGGAGGAATTCATGGTGGAGCAAAGAAAAATCAATGCTAGGTTGACGGCGCAACAAGATTCGCTAAATATCGTCATTGCGCAACTTGAAGAGCAACTTGCATTGCTAAACAAAAACACTCAACAATTGCCAGCTCAACCGGAGCCCAATCCACGGAGCAATACCGGCCATATAAATGCGGTAGTGGCGGTCACAACTAGGGGCGGGAAGGATACCACTTCCGCCATGGTCCAAACCAAGGAGCCTGTGGTAGAGATTTTGGATGACAAAGAGCCGGCTATTGAAGAGGAGAGCACGAAAGAGCCACAAGAAGTTGGAAATTCTGAAATGAAGAAGCCTAATGAGGAGCGCACCTACATGCCACCGGTGCCCTTTCCACAACGGTTGGCAAGAGCCAAAATAGAGAAGAGGCTCGCCAAGTTCCTTGAATATTTGAGGGGAGTAAGCCTCAACCTACCTTTCTTGGATGCTATAGTCGAGATTCCGTCGTATGCAAAGTTCTTGAAGGACTTAATATCGGGAAAGAAAAGGAAGGATAAAATAATGCTTGCCGAACAAGGAACTTGATTCACCCGGAGGGAAAAGGAGCCCGCGAAATTCAAGGATCCCGGAAGCTTTCACATCTCATGCACACTTGGAGGAGTCCCATTGCAAAAGGTCTTAGTTGACTTGGGAGCAAGTGTGAGCCTAATGCCCCTTAGCATGTTCCGAAAATTGAATACGGGGACCGACTTGAAGCCAACCAACATGAGAATACAACTAGCGGATGGTCGGGTTACTAGGCCAGTAGGGATTGTGGAGGACATTCCTCTACAAGTTCTGGGAGTGAAATGCTTGCCTTGCGACTTCGTCATTATGGACATTAAGGAGGAGGGCGACACATCACTTATACCTGGACGCCCGTTCCTAGCCACCGCCGGTGTTATAGTCGACGTGCGGGAAGGCACTTTATCCTTAAATGTCGGGAACATCGAGGTTGAGCTCCACATACCCAAAGCCATGAAGCATATGCCCTACCAAGAGGAGTTGGATTATGTGGACCTCCTTGATGAGGTGATCAATAAATCTATTCCACATTCCATTGGCGCTCTCCATGATGATGGCCTTGAAGAATGCCAAACTTCTAGCATTGAAGAAAAGTTGGAGGACCCTCTGGATAGCTCAATGTCTGATGACAAAGACGACGTTGATGTCGCGAGGATAAGGGAGCTTTACAAGCTCTTAACGTCCAACAAATCGAAGAAAGCACCACCGAATAGAAGATCGGTGTCACCGGTGAAGAAGAAGATTGGTACTAGCTCAAGCTTGGGGGACTCATCCCCCAACACTACCCATGATGAGGGGACGCCAAGGAAAGCCAACGAGCATCAACAACCAAATCCAAGTGGCCTTCCCGGCAAATTTGACGGGCGTATCTCGTATGCGCCAACATCACGCGCTAAACGAAAATCATAAGGGGTCGAGCTCAAGACCTTAAACGAGCACTTGTCGGGAGGCAACCCGACAGTTTTATATCATTCTTAGTTGATTTTAATTTTAATTTTTGATTTTTCTTAGTGTTTAGAGTCTAGTGTCTATAAAAATCGTGACAATGGGCTTTATTTTTAATGACAGGAGATGGAGAACAAGAGATCATTCATATGGAGGATGACTAAGGCAAGGGAGAGCGCTTCAGGAATGCGCTCAGGCCCCAGGAGAAGGGAGAGACTGACTGGAGGAAGAAAAACAGAGAATGGCATGAAAACAGTGAGCCGTTGCTGAAAACAGGAGGCCACTCGGCCGAGTAACATATGTCACTCGACCGAGCAAAGACTCCACTCGGCCGAGTGGAGTACCAATCAGGGAAGACCCTACAGACCAACTCTCTGTTATTTTCTGTCAATTTACCATATAATTTGCCACTCGGGCGAGTGACTTGTCACTCGGCCGAGTGAATCAGATACTCTTCACGTTCAAAAATCGCTGAGTGGCCATGCCACTCGATCGAGTGGAACTTTTCCATTCGGCCGAGTGGGCAAGACCACTCGGCCGAGTCGTAAGTTGCGAAGATATTTTCGAAACCTCCTTCACTCGGCCGAGTGAACTCTTCACTCGCCCGAGTCGCAACTTTCATATATATATGCTGTGCGGGCTGCGCGAATTTCGAAATGCGAAAAAATCCCCAAATCGCCCGAGCCCGCACTGCCGCTTCATCTCCCTTCGACCAAATCGTGCCATCCCGTCGCCTGAGCCGCCTGCCGCCGTCGACCGACGCTCGCCGTCGATAGATGCCGCCGCTGCTCCGCTGCTCGCCACTGGCACCGCCCTCCCAGCCACCGGCCACTCCCCATTTCGCCCCAATCTGATTTTCTCCTCCATTCTCCCATTTCGTGCGCCCACTGCACCCCAAACTCAAATCAATTCCTATATATATCTATCGTACCCCCATCTCCCCCAATATTCGTTGATGTACACCGCTGATTTTTATTATTTGCTTTTCAGGATAGCTTGGGGGAGCTTTGGGGAGCTTTTGGACGCAGTCGGAGCTTTGCGGAGGAGGCGTCTCTTCGCACACTTCAGACTTTGCTCTCACATCGTGCTCAGGTATACTCGTTCCATCATCCAGCACTTCGCATTTTTATTCGGGTAGTGGGCACGTCTCGCGGCACACATGCCGCCACGCCTTAGGACACGCACTCGGGAGCCCGCTTCCAAGCGAAAGAAGTCAGGTGATCCTGGCTCCTCTTCTGCTAGGGCGGACTCCCCGCCACCTAGTCCACCCCCACCTACACAGCCGCCTCCTACCAACCCCATTCCACCACCTACGCAGCTGGCCTCCGCTATCGATGCGATGAGGATCACGTTCAGAGATGACGCACACTGCGCCAGATTTGAGCGTATCTCACATCGCTCGATTGTACCCTCTAGGTTTGTACACCTTGCTGACTTAGATCGCCTAGGGGTACTTGAGGGGCTGCTCACGTTGTACGCCAACGTGGGTTGGCATGACTTTCTGTCTGTGTCGGCGGACACATACATCCGCCCGACACTTGAGGTCCTAAGCTCTATTTTCCGGACCCCTGGAGGATGCTCATTTCGATTGATGGATCGAGAGTGCGAGGTCACTCTCGACATGCTTTGAGCTTTCTTCCAGTGACCCGCTGTCCCGATCCCAGACCGCGCCTACGCTCTCACGCACATCCCACCCCCGTCGTTCGACACGCACGCCTTTTGGACACGGATCATGGGTTCACCACTCGCCTTTGACCCTAGTAGGGCCAAGGCATCTGTGATTCTCCACCCCTGCCTCCACATTGCACAGCGCCTTATGGCGACCATTTTTCTTGCGAGGTACGAGCCTGGGACGCTGTCTACACCAGAGCTCTACATGCTCTATGCGATGACACGGCCTAGGGTCTTCGATAGGGGTAGTGACGTCCTGGTCCCCGCCATCGAGATTGATATTGCTAGTTGGTACATCGACCGCATAGTTATTTCTGTCGACGCTCGGACGCCTATTTGCTGTGGCAGTCTAATTACCCTCTTGGCCCTTATGACCGGCATCGACCTACCTGCTGACTTGCTTCGACCACCGGGCCCCACTTCACTTTCGATATACATTATGGCCCGGATGAGGATGCTACGTTCTCATGGTCGTCAGCACTGGGTGTGGCTCCACGTTCCTTTCCCTGCGGATTACATGACTCTCCCGAGCCCTGCTCGGACGCATATAGGACCCGCGGGTGGAGATTGGATTCTAGCGATGGATCTCTGTATCCCCACCGCATACGTGCTAGATCCTGAAGGTGCTTAGCAGGAGCCCCTCATTCCACCCCATGACCCCGTGATCCCTCAGCCTGCACCTGACTTGTCTGCACCTCCCGACACCTATGTCCTCACTTCTGTTAGTGTCGGGAGCACTTTTGCTGAGTCCTCGTCCACCACCGCTACCACCACTGTGCCCATCTCGATAGATCTCATTTCTGCTGCTAGCCCCGAGTGCACCACCACCATTTTAGAGAGTGGCGTGACCTCCTTCACCGCCGCAGTAGAGACCCTATCCTCACTTTTGTTCTCGGCTTCTGGTGAGTTATTTTCTGTACCCTTCACGTCCTCCCCAGTCGTCGACCTCACTGTCTCCACTGCCGCAGTCTTCTCAGAGAGTGTCATGACATCTGTCCCCACGTCTGCGTCACTGACCTCTCTTCCCACCTCGTCGTCTGTTTTCACTTCAGCTTCTGCTACTGCTCCTTCCTCGTCTACCTTGTCCGCGTCTCAGCCTCACACAGAGGCTGAGCGACACTTAGCGAGCACAGTACCCGAGCACCACCCCATTGCTGCACCTATCCTTTACGACGACCGTGTGAGACAGCCCCGTTCTTCACCTGTTCGACCTGTTCGACCCTCTGCTCCACCTCCCCCCGACACCCTAGTTCAGAGCATTCGTGCTCTTGAGGGGGCAGTTAGCGGACTCAGAGGAGACTTTAGGCTCTCTCTCCGCCACCGTCAGTGCAGTCCAGACCCGCGTCGCCATACTTCCTAGTATGCAGGCTTGCCTGAATCAGATTCTTGCACGTCTACCTCTGCCACCCACACCCACCCAGCAGACACCACGCCCGCCACCACCTCCGCCACAGAACGGTGCTGGTCCACCCCCACCCCCTTAGGCACACACTGGATGCCTTCCACATTTTTGCTATCGACACGCTGGATACTTTTTGTGAGCCTGCTGATTTTGCACCCCTCCTCCACACACTGTTTTGTTCACATTATGGTCCTATCTGTACATATCTGTTTGGGAGAGAGGGAGTAATTTTTGGGGACACTCATATCTGCACTATTTTGATCTCTGCATGCATCACCTGCATTCTCATATCATTTTCCTTCATATTTTTTCCACATGCATGCATCCTCACCCACCCCGCCCACTTTTTGCCTCTCGGTGTGCCACACTTCGAACATTGAGGACACTGTGCACTTTAGCTTGGTGAAGTGAGTTCTCACGCGCCTTTTTATTTTTGACGCGTTTTATTTTCTTTCTTTTCACATTTCTTCGTTTTTACACTTATTTTCACCACTTTTTCGTTTTTTATCATGCGTCACGTTTTTTTATTTTCTTGAGTGTGCTGCATTGTACAGTTGTTTTATTCTCTTTTATCCTTATTTCTTTCATCTTTTTGCTAGAAATGATTTTTCTGTGATGATGATGACGTGGTGTTAGCTTATCTCTATATGAATACTATTTTGTCATGCCATAGTTCTTATTTCAGACATCATATGCTATGTCTTGCTATGCATCTTAGATAGTAACCTACTCTTTTCTGTATGAATATGGATGAAATTCTTTTATTAGCTGAGTCTGATAATTTATATGTATACTCTTCGTAGAAAACACACCAAGCTTCACGCATTGATTGCTTATAT
This sequence comes from Scilla litardierei, assembly GCA_030789695.1. Taxonomy (NCBI): domain Eukaryota; kingdom Viridiplantae; phylum Streptophyta; class Magnoliopsida; order Asparagales; family Asparagaceae; genus Scilla; species Scilla litardierei. The sequence goes on from CM061132.1 coordinate 71,576,151, forward strand.
CTGGAGTACTGCTTTCCTTTCTTATATCACTTCTTATTGCATGAAAACTGTACGCTTCACTTTCAGGTTGAATGAATGTATGTTGGGTTGATATAACTGGATTAGTTTACTTTCTGTGAGTTAACTGAGTAGATTACATTACTCTGCTGAAAGTTGTCGTGCACGTCCTATAGAGTGAACTGAGTGTGTTACATATATTTCTCTCTCCACATATTTTGAGCGTTATTTCTCTACTTATGATCATTGGTGAATCTCCCTTTAGCGGATCCTATTTTAGCATTTTCCCCCGCTATAAAAGTCCATGCTCCACTACCCCCAAAATCAAAAAGAAAAAAAATGTATGAATATCTTTCTGTCTTTTGATTTGGGATCTCAGATGTATATATGCTATTCAAAAAAAATAAAAATGAGAAAAAGAAAAGAAAAGAGAAAAGAAGCTTGTATATGATCCCATCTCATACTCTTTCTCTCTTTCTTCCCTCTTTTGTTTTTTATTTTTATTGGAGCTCCAAAATGGGGAATGTATTTATTGATTTATCTTATGCCACCACGCTTAGAGATAAGCTTGGGGGAGAGGATCCAATGATGTGTGAGAGAGTGGCTACTTGACTGTGCACGACGACCTAAGCTAGGTAATTTTCTATTCTCGGTGAGATAACTAAAAGTTGTACGAAATCCAGGAATTGAAACCTAGCATGCATTTCATGAAAACCATACCTTTCTATTCTTATTGATCCATATTGTGTGATATCTCTCATACTCCAAATAGAAAGCATTCAATTGAAAAGTGTGTGGTCTATGATTATGTATACCACTTTAGATGCTTCAGACGATGTTAATTCTAGAACGATTCCATATTTCATATTGTTTTGATATTCTCGGGTTTACTATTTGAATGCATCCATATGATTATGATATCGAGATAAAAATCTTTGGCATGTGTTTATTATATTCGCCGTATGCTATATGAGTAAGCGATACCCACGTCCTGAGAAAATGATCTGGCACCTCTCTCTTTGCTTTCTTTCTGTACTTACTTTCTATTTCTTCCTTTTTTCATTTTTATTATTTTTCCCGTCGGGTTCGCCTTTTACTTATCTTCCTCGAGGACGAGTAAGAGGTAAGCTTGAGAGATTTTGATCGCTCCATATTGTACACCTTTTTTCTGCATGTTTGCATGTCGTTTTGATCGCTCATATCGCGTTTTTCACGATTATTCGACAATATTGCGATGCTTTTCACTATTTTTTGTTTTTGTCGTATTTCAGGAAATATGGAGCGATTTGGAGCGAATTTGAGATCAAGGGATTTGCACGCGCCTAGGAGTGTCGCCCACGGCTCATTCGAAGACTTATCAGCGATAGAGGATGAGCGGAAGAAGAAGGGAATCAATTGGAGCGACGAGGAGGAGAAAAGAAGAAGAATAAGCTCAGCAGCACCTCACTCGGCCGAGTGGACCACTCACTCAGCCGAGCAAGAAGCCCTACTCGGCCGAACAGAACGGATACACACACGATGATTTTCAGTGTATACTCGGCCGAACGAAGGAAGCCCACTCGGCCGAGTGAGAAAGTTCACTCGCCCGAGTGGTACAGGGAATTTCGTCCAGAGAAAGGCCAAGTTACTGGAATTTTCAGAGATCCTGAGGAGGCCTACTCGGCCGAGTATGAATGCTCACTCGGCCGAATGAAGAAAGCCACTCGACCGAGCAACCCCCTGATGACAGACCCTGAAACCCCCGAAGTTATTGTTTTTATACAGGGTTTGTCACTCGACCGAGTGACCCGAGTGACAAGGGTCACTCGACCGAGTGACACTCTCTGCATGCTGTTAGGGTTGCGATTTTTGGGCTGCGCAGGGGCAGTTTGGTCATGATTTTTTGTACGATTTTAGAGGGTATTTAAACCCAGTTTTTGCCCTAGTTTAGTGAGCTTTTTGAACATTAATTTTTAGACTTTCTTTTAGAAGTTTTGACGGCTACTCTTTGAGAAATCTCAGCTGGAGATCGTCGGCATCTACGTTGGTTTGTCTATTTCTATTAAAAATTCGATTTTTATGCATTATTTCCCTTTTGCAATGAATTGTGCCGTGGTTATTATTGATTTTTCTGAGATTTGCATGATGATTAGTGAGTAGTGCCGTCGTCTTAAGGCATGGGGATGAACCCTATGGAGCCTATCTCTAAATTGTGATGAATTCGTAGATTTGGTGCTATAATTGATTAATGTTAGGTTTTGATCGATAGATTACGGGTCGTTAGGAATTCATATCGATTGGGATTTGCAAGAGATTGGATCCCAATTGAAGGAAGGCCTAGATATTTGATTTAGATTGACAATTGGATTTCTCTAGATTTGGTTTGCAAGAGATTGGGCAAAAGCTAGGATTTTTAATTGTGATTCTATACCCATATCCGTTTGCAAGAGATTGGACGGATAGGAACCATCACAACCTAGGTCGTAGCTCGAGTTTGCACGAGAGTGGGCTCGAGATACGATTGAACAATGATGTCGTTCTTCACGCTAGCAGCTTAGGCTAGGGTTTGTACGAGAGTGGGCCCTATCCTAGGTTTGCTATAGACCGACAATAGCACGAGAGCGTGAGCTTGGTTCTACATTAAGTTGCGACTAGTTCACCTATATTCAAGCTTAGCAACAATGAAACTTATGATTCACAAGGATGAGAGAAGGTCCATAGTGGGGATTTCCTATCCCTAGACGCTTTATTATATTGATACTTTCTAGATATTTGAACGGTTGTGACTGTGACATCAAAACTATTCTCACTCTTTTGATAGCTAGGTGAATTGAATAAGGTACTGTCATTTGTTCCTCCCTGAGTTCGATACCCACTTGCCGCTACACCGTGCGCTTGTGGTAAGACTACAAGTCGTTTTTCGGGTGTACGCTCGGACGCAATCATCCCTCCCTATGTATGCCCCCAATATTCGGGGTGGACGAGCTTCGGGTCGAGGAAAGGCAGAATGTTGAGTAGACACTCTAGAAAATTTTTGCAGATATCTTACTCGTGAAATTAGGTCGGCGATGCCCCTTATTGGAGAGCGTTGGTCGTCCCTAGACTGAGTAGTGGTCTGACCTCAAGGGCGACACACGGTAGCGGAGCCTCGACAGGGAGGGGGCACAGTTTGAAGAGCTCTGGGCGACCTATCGGGGGGTGCGGCTCGAAAGCCTGCCCCCGATCTTTGGAAGGGTAGGGGCATAGCTCAGAAGCCTACCCTAGGTCCTTCGACGACCTATCAGGGGCACGGCTCGAAAGCCTACCCCGGATCTTTGGAAGGGTAGAAGCGCAGCTCGAAAGCCTACCCCATGTCCTTCGACGACCTATCGGGGGTGCGTCTCGGAAGCCTGCCCCGATCTTTGGAAGGGTAAGGGTGCAGATCGAAAGCCTGCCCCAGGTCCTTCGACGACCTATCAGGGGTGCGGCTGGGAAGCATGCCTCGGATCTTTGAAAGGGTAGGGGCACAGCTCGAAAGCCTGCCCCAGGTCCTTCGACGACCTATTGGGGCCACGGCTCGAAAACATGCCTCGGATCTTTGGAAGGATAGGGGTGCATCTCGCAAGCCTGCCCCAGGTCCTTCGGCGACCTATCAGGGGTGCGGCTCGGAAGCCTGCCCCGGATCTTTGGAAGGGTAGGGGTGCAGCTCGGAAGCCTGCCCGAGGTCCTTCGATGACCTATAAGGGGCACGACTCGGAAGCATGCCCCATGTCCTTCGACAACCTATCGGGGGCGTGTCTTGGAAGCCTGTCCCAGGTCTTTGGAAGGGTAGAGGCGTAGCTCGAAAGCTTGTCCCAGGTCCTTCGGTGGCCTATCGGGGGCGTGACTCGGAAGCCTACCCGGATATTTGTAAGGGTAGGGGCACAGCTGGAAAGTGTGCCCCAGGTCCTTCGGTGACCTATCGGGGGCATGGCTCGAAATCCTGTCCCAGATCTTTGGAAGGATAGAGGCACAACTCGAAATCCTTCCTCAGGTCCTTCGACAACCTATCGGGGGCACAGCTCAAAAGCCTGCACTGGATCTTTGGAAGGGTATGGGCGTAGTTCGGAAGCCTGCCCCAGGTCCTTCGGCGACCTATAGGGGGTATGGCTCGGAAGCCTACCTCGAATCTTTAGAAGGGTAGGGGCATAGCTCGGAAGCCTGCCTCAAGTCCTTCGGCGACCTATCGGGGGCGAGGTAGCTTGCTCCCAACGATTAAGCCAATCTACGTTGAGGTGTTTCGATTTTGGAGAGTAGCTGTAATTCAAATTGAGACAACACAAAAATAATTTAGGCCATAATTTATTGATACTATTTGAGCAAGTGCTTGGCATTCCATGGGTGAGCTAACTCCTCGCCATCCATTATTGCTAATATGTAGGTCGTCGGCCCTACAATGTCGGTTATTTTGTAGGGGCCTTCCCACTCTGTGGAGAGATTTACTCTATAAGCAATCTCTGGTTTGAAGGTCGTGTCTCCAAGGACGAAGTCATCGACACTGATGCTCTACTTCTTTACACAGGAGTTATAGTGACGGGCCATCCCCTGGATGTGCTTGATGTGGTTTATCAGAGCCCGGTCCCTTACCTCGTCGATAAGCTCGATGTTGAGGTCGAGGCCTTTTAGATTGGCCTCTTTGTTGAAGTTCCTGAGCCGGAAGGATTTCTCGCCGACCTCCACTGTAACGATGGCCTCTGCTCCATAGGCCAGCATGAAGGGGCTCTCACCAGTCGTAACTTTGTAGGTTGTGCGATAAGACCAAAGGATGCCGAGCAGCTCGTCGGGCCAGGATCCGTGGGCACTGTCGACCTTCTTCTTCAGGGGCCCGAGGATGCATTTGTTTGTTGCTTCCGCCATACCATTGCTTTGTGGATGCGTCACGGAGGCAAAGTGGAGGTTGACACCCCAGTCCGAGCAGAAGCTTCTGAAGTCCGAACAGTCAACAGCTTCCCGTTGTTCGTCACTATAGAGTGGGGTATTGCAAAGCGACATATAATGAATTTCCAGACGAAGTTCTTCATCTCCTTCCAGGTGATGCACGCTAGTGGCTCTGCCTCGAGCTATTTGGTGAAGTAGTCAATGGCAGTGACGATGTACTTCTTTCATCCTGACGCATGCAGTAATGGTCCAAGGATGTCGAGGCCCCATTTGGCGAATGGACTGGGTTGATGATCGAAATCAGGTCCGCCGGCAGGGACAATGGTATGCTTGTAGAATCTTTGGCACTCCTCGCATTGCTTGACATACTTGGTCGCATCGTTCAACATGGTTGGTTAGTAATAGCCCTGATGGATCGCCTTCTGTGCTATGGTGCAACCGCCGTAATGATTCTTGTAGAGACCCTCATGTATCTCGCGTACGACCTGCTCAGCTCTGGTGGGCCCAAGCATTTAAAATAAGGCAAGACGTTGAATCTCGCGCGATGCTTTCGATAAAGCTCGCCGCTAAAGATCACGAATGTCAAGGCACGTCTTTCAATCTTCCGTGCTTCTAGCCGATCTCCAGGCAAGGCCCCAGTATCCAAGTAGGCTACGATCGGGCTCATCCACGTTGGCTCCCGGTCGATGCATAGCAGCACCTTGCCTTCTCCAATACTTGGTGTCAGCAGGTTCTCGACGTAGATGGCCTTTCCTATCTCTGCCGGAGAAACAGATGCCAACTTTGAGAGTGCGTCGGTACAGAGATGTTCGATCAGGGCAGATATGGATCTCACTCTTCTGAACTTTAGAAGCTCGGCCTGGATGCACTTTAAATAACGCTTCATCAGGTCCTCCCTAGCTTCAAAGTTGCCTTGTATTTGTTAGACGATGAGCCTCGAGTGGGTAATCAGCAGCATATTTGTTGCCCCAAGCGCTCACAGAGCTTTAGCCCATTGAGGACGGCCTCGTACTCTGCCATATTGTTGGTCGTTGGAAAATTGAAGCGGAGTGCATACTCCAGCAAGCTCCCTTTAGGGGTCTCTATCATGATGCCGGTTCCACTCCCCGAGCCTATGGCCGATCCATCTACGTGGATGATCCATCTCTCACCCTCAGATCAGGTGGATGTTGAGGGGGTGTCCTTGATGGTGGGCTTCTGTTGTTCTGTACCTGGCTGAACATCCAACGAAGCTCCAGCAAGCTCTTTGACCGTGCATTCTGCTACGAAGTATGTCAGTGCCCGACCCTTGATCGTCGCCCTGGGCTTGTAGACAATGTCAAACTCGCTAAGTTTGACGCTCCAATTCAGCATCTGGCCCGATGTCTCCAACCTCTTCAGATTCTTCTCAAGTGGCAAGTTTGTGTAGACCAGGATGGTGTGTACCTGAAAGTAGGGTTGGAGCTTCCTTGCCGTCAAGATTAGGCAGTAAGGAACTTCTATAAAGGGCTATAACATGTTTTTTCCTCCCGGAGCACTTAGCTGGCATAGTAGACCGGCCTCTGGGTGCCTCCATCTTCTTTGATTATGACCGAGCTAACGGCCTCCTCTGTGGCGGTTAGATAAAGTCCAAGCCGCTCTCCTTTCTCCGGCTTCGTGATCAGTGGTGGGCTTTACAGATAAGATTTCAGCTCCCCCAATACTTGGGCACAATAGTCGTCCCACTCGACTTTCTTCCTCGCCCCTTTCTTCATACTGAGTGCCTTCCGCAAGACTTTAAAGAATGAAAGGGACGTCTCAGTGAACTTTGACAGGAATCTCCCCAGTGCGACGATCCGTCCATTCGAACTTTGTAAGTCTCTGATTGACCTGGGCTTGCTCATGTTAATGAGGGTAGATATCTTGTCAGGGTTTGCCTCAATCCCTTGCTTGGTGATCATTACGCCTAGGAGAATGGCGTCCTGACCAACGAGGGCTTTTGCTCTGATGTAGGCGTTCTTCTTGTCTCGGGCTTCATGACCTCCCCTGCTGATGACTTTCAGCAGCGAGATTCGGCCTAGGGGAATTTTGTACTCACTGGGCCGCCGCATGGGGGACTCCTTGGCTCCCTTCTCGGAGCCTCTCCCTCATGGCGACAGACAGCTGTCGTGGTAGAACACCATCTTCCTCATCGAGCCACCTTTGTCGGGTGGATGCTTCCTCTTCGAACTAGGGGAGCAGGTCCCACCTCACATTCGGGGTCTAGGGGGCCTTCAAGCGAAGGGGCCCCACGTGTCTGGCGGGGACCCAGTCTTCCATCAGCTTGGTGAAGGCCGTGAAGTTTGCATGGACATTGCGTGCAGCAGCCTGTATGATAGCCGTCGACCCCTCAAAGGGCAGATCCAACGAGGGAGTCCTTCCGGGAGAACGAGACTCCTCGACCAAGGGTGGCATCAGAGTGTCAATGAGGAGTGCCTCGAGTCATCCTGGATTTTCTGGAGGTGTGGGTGGGGTGATGTCGGGCGACTTGCCATGGCAGGAATTGCGACGAGTATGGATGGAGCCTGACATGAGTGTAATCCTTCGTTTCCACAGACGGTGCCAATTGTTGCAGGTCAAATCTGCCTAACAATAAGATTTATACAAAGGGGAATCAAGGGTACGGTTATTACAGGTTAATTGGGTCTTAGTATAGGCTAAACACTGGATTCAAGATCACTCAAAGGTCGTCGATCGCTTAGAAGAGTGGCCGATCTTCCGGCACAACGAGCAGCTCATCAGAAAGGCTGAGTTGGTTGTCAACCCGTGGCCTCTGTGATGATAAATTCAGTAAGCAACTTGTTAGAAAGAGGTAGGACACGCTGGCCTATCTCAGTGTAGAGCGACCTAACGTGGCGAGCTTGCATGGATGGCACCGATATATGGACGATATCTAGCCTTGAGTGTAAATAGGAGTTTTTTATTTCTACAAACCAACCCCCTCGTTAATGGCTAGAGGGGGGTATTTATAGTGGGGAGAGTCTGTTGATCGCCGTCCAATTAGCTGTCACTTCTGCTTAGCTGGGGTCCAGCTGGCATTTTGCTGGAGTATTAATAGGGATGCGATGGGTCTGCGAGAGTGTCAGAGATATTTTAGCACCGCCTTAATGGGCATTAATTGGGACACGACGGGCGGCCATCAGTTCTCATCTTTAACCTTGGTCATTAATTAGAGGTGTAGGTGGCCCCACGTCACTAGGTCAAGATATTTATAGGTTGTCTGGTCGCCAAGGGTTGCCCTTGGAGAGAGTCGAGCTTGGCACCCGAGCTCGGCGTCCCCAGCTTCCTCCGGTCGACCCTCCTGCCTAGGTCGTCAGAGCGAGCTTCGCTGTGTCGGTCGATCTCTACGCTTGGCTGGCGAGCTTCCTACTTTACTAGTTGGGCGAGCCTCTCTCTCGATTTGTAGGGCGAGCTTCCCAATCGGCCGGTCGAGCGGCGAGCTTCTCATTTGGGCTCGCTCTTGTTCCGGCTAGCCGGTAAGCTATTCGCTTGGGCTTCAACTATTTGGGCCTTCATTTTCTGGGCCGACCATTAGGTTGTAACAATTGTAATATGCGAAGTTGTAATATGGTCGGCTCCTTCGAGCACTTTTTCTGCATGTTGTAAGCAAACGTTGTAATAGGTATTACAACTTTTTTGAAACGTTGTGTAAACTTCTATTACAATGTTTAGAAAAGGTTTGTATAAAAATATTACAACTTTTAATAAAAGTTGTGTAAAATTCTATTACAACTTTTAATAAAAATTGTGTAAACTTTATTACAATGTTTATAAAAGGTTGTGTAAAGCAATAATACAACTTTCTTTAAAAGTTGTGTAAACTTTTATTACAACTGGTTTAAATAGTTGTTTAAAACTCTTTTACAACTTCTATAAAACGTTGTCTAACATCTATTACAGCTTCTATAAAACGTTGCAGAAAATGTACAAAATTAAAAATTACAGCTATTCCAAATCTCCCTGCAGTAGCTGCACACATCCTAATGAACACACAGACACACACACACACACACACACACACACACACACACAAAATATAATTCAAACAACATTCATTGTTCATCGAGATAACACCGTTTTATTTCCTCATCTTTTTTCAAAAACTAAAGGACATAAATTTTTTACAAAATTTGCATATCGTTGCTGATATCATACATCAGTCAACTAACTACATATGACAAACAAGTATTGACATAGAGTTACAATAACACATATGGCTGTGGTGGACACAACACTGTTCCTCTCAGTCATGACCCTTCATCGTCGACCGACGGTGGTGGATGGAGCACAAGCTTCCTCTCCCTATCGGTCATCCCCCGTCATCATCGACCTCCAAAACCCAGATGCAATCGTCCTCCATGGTGTATACACAAGCCGTCATGCTTGATACAGACATAGACCCTCTCAGACCCATGAAGAACGTCCGATCTCTACAATCGTAAAAATTAGTTTCTGCAGCGCAACAAACATGGAATAAGTGTGTTTTGTGTGTGTGTGAAAACATTATAAAAATAATTAGAAAAAGAACTTAAACCATAAAAAGTAGTTTTTATACCTGTTGCCACTACATATGAAGTGCCATTCCTCCTTGCGTAACACACATTCGCTGCCCAGGCTGCCCTTGCCCTCGCCTAACCCACATAATGTTAATACTTCATGTCTAGCCGACATTGCTTATAAAAATAAAATGATTGTTTTTTCAGAATCGCATTGATTTTTAGTAATGCAATCTCTTCAATCATGAAAATACTCACCACCATTCGAGTTTGGTGTGGGATCAATATGCAGGTCAGTTGGGGAGGTTAATTTTTAATGCAATCTTTTGAACCTTAATCACCCCCAGGTTTATAAGCTAGTCCTTGTCATTAGAAAAGGGGATGCATGTGTCAATGCATGTCTGTGCATGTGTGAGATAGAGAAAGAGAGAGATTTACCTCTTAGCGCAGTACAAAAGGTAAATAACCAATAGACCTATTTGTCCTTAAGAGGAACGATACCAGCCCTTTTACCATCTGAAAGGAATTGGTGGACTCTATTCTTCATCTCGTGGCCTTTTTGATAAATATCCTATCCCTGGACAGCTGACCTGCCAGAACTAACAGGAGTTGCAATTACCTACCATTGAGCCCCCACGGATTGCATTCCATCACACCCGAGTAGTACCTTTTGAATCACCAACAAAACATTTTTTATTAGGGATTAGCATATAGAAGTAACAGAAGTGAAAAGGGATAACTGGAAGGTGAATAAAAAAGTCTTTCAAATCTTAAAAAATAATAAACATAAAAAAGAAACAAAACATTTATCTTGCCGTATTTCATGTTTTATATACACAAGTCACAACAATTCACATCACAATTACAGACTTTTAAATAGCTAGTCGAAAGCTTTTTTGTCGACAAACTATCATTTTCCAAATATTTACTATCACTATTGCAAATTATGTGCATATGAGTCAGAGCATAACACATACAATCATCATTGTCACTTGTTCAACGGTCTTTTTCTCCTTTTTTCGAAATTTTTTCTAAACAATGTAATTGCATTTAACTTATTCTCATGGGTCTTAAGGCCAGCAAAATATCACAGTGTTGCAAAAGTTGATTGGTAGAAAATGATCAAGTCCGGGGAAACCAGTTTTAAAACAACAATTCAGTATCTTCCATATGTGATTAAAAGCCCATTCTTGTTGAGATACCTTGTTATAATAACGGTTCCATCCTCTAGATGCAAACTGGTAACATATGATGAATCTTTTAAGAATTTGGTCTTGATTGAAGCAACTTTGGATGAAAAGCCAGTAAATGTACTTTTCATGTAAAACCCAAAGAATAAATGAGCCATGGCATACAATATCCTAGAAACGTTAAAGCATCTATTTAAAATGGATTCCTAATTATATCGCAAGTGATTCAGTACATTCATAGTCTGCCCAATAACAAGCATGTGCTACACAGAATGTGCAAGCATGTTGTACAACTGGGCATCAGCTAGAAAATAGTGATGTCCCAAAACTTGCACTGCATATGAAAACTTCGTTATGCATGAAAGATCAATATATGGAATTCTAGAGCAATGGAAGAGCACTTGTTAAAGTATGAAAAGTTATCAGCCTGGGAAAAATTGAGTGAATGTTGTGCAGAAGTATAAATCAGACCCAAAAATTTGGTTGCGCGACACCTATATCTTTTGAGAAAAGGAACACACACACATTTTACCACCAATTTTGCTTTAAAAACATTTAGATAGGCTTCATAATATTTTTGGGATCAACAACTTGATGAAACTGAGAATGCAAATGCAAGAATGTCCCAAAATAACCAAGCAATTCACAAAGCAAAACAACAAATACCTGACCATAATCCTCCACAAGCCCGAAAACCCCACAAGAATCTGCAAGCTCGATCCCGTGATAAGGACGCCATGTATTGTCCTCATGGTGTACTCAAATCTCTAATACATCAACCCAACAAATAAATCGAAAATTGAGTGAAGGTTGTGCAGAAGTATAAATCACACCCCAAATTTAGTTACGCGAATTGAAGAAAGGGAAACACACACATTTTACCACCAATTTTGCTTTAAAAACATTCAGATAGACTTCAAAATACTTTTGGGGTCAACAACTTGATGAAACTGAGAATGCAAATGCAAGAACTTCCCAAAATAACCAAGCAATTCACAAATCAAAACAACAAATACCTGACCACAATCCTCCACGAGCCCAAAAACCCCACAAAAATCTGCAAGCTCGATCACGCGATAAGAGCGCACTGTATTGTCCTCATGGTGTACTCAAATCTCTAATACATTAACCCAACTAATAAATCGAAAATGATTCTAGAGATTAAAAACAGTATAAACACACTGAAAGATTTAAAATAAACCTCATATGGGTCAATAATGTAAACGAATTTGTGACTGAGAATAATCGATAGGGTCGAAAGATGAAGGTAAATGACCCTCCGATCACGGTCGGAAGCCGACAGCGGAAATGGTTCTGAGGCAGCGTATTGATTCCAACAACAAACATCATGGTTTGAATAACTTTTGCCTTCTCTTCCTGTAAAATTCAAACAAAATTCCAATAAAAACAATCAGAAACAGAGAGAAATCAACTAGAGAACCCCATTTAACTAAAAAAATGACCAACTATAGAAACCCATTTATCTCGTAAAATGTGTTGCGTAACGTAATTTCTTGTCATATATATTGATATGGAGCATGGTAGGACTTCCGGCACTACTTTTTTGTCAAAGGAATAAGTTAAGAAAGAAAGAAGTAATTAAAATAAACGAAAGTAGAGCATTAAATTTCTTCATGCTTGAAAAGAAAACAAGCCAACACAATATTAATCACGAATCTGATTCAATTACATGTTAATCACGAATTTTCCAAAATCCAAATAGAAGCACATAATCGTTAGCCTCATGGCATCATCAACCACAATTGATGTCCTAATTTGTAAGGATTCAGTTTGCTTGGGAAATTAAGTCCTAAATTCCTAAATCCTAATATATATCACCAAATGGAATTTGTAATAGAAGGTAAGCCTTGCATAGGTCTTTGCGATTACAAATAATCCTACAAAGCCGACGATTGTTGATGACACGCGCTGTTTCTCATATAAGCATGAAATTAAAAATGCCAACTTTTAACCCATGATGATAAGCAGATGAACAAAGCAAAGAATTTAAAAAATAGTAAAATCTCCAATCTGATTCATATCAAACTACAATTCATAGTTGTGCAATTGAAAAATCAAAACTTTTTCAGCTCTCCACCTTATTTATCACTGCCCTGTGCTAAGGAATATTTGAAAAAACAACTCCTTTCCATGTTTTTCCACACACACACACACACACACACACACACACACACACACACACACACACACAAAGATCATCAAGCAAATTTGGCATTTAGGGTATGCTTCATTTGAATTTGGTGATATTGAAAGAAAATTCACTACACTCAAGCAACTTAGGAAGAACCTCTTTTGAAGAGAAAAAAGGATAGACCTTTTTTCATTGGAAAGCGAGAAGTCTGTCATGCTTCGCTTTCCATTATACTTGGGAGTGAGGACGCGAGCGGGTCCGCATGTGCTTAAAGCAAGAAGGATGTACTTTTCTTTCATTCCTCATTGGTTTAAGCAAAATAAGCGTCTGTGATAACAACCTTGCAGATTCTTGCATGCAAACTCAAACAACACAGATAAATATTTTATTACAATCTCAAAGTCTCAGAATGGTTATAACAATGAAGGAATGAAAGGAGGGGTTTAAGCCCATACAAATATTAAAAGAAAATTAAGTACAATGATGCTGTGAAGGCACATCGCTCCTCAGCGGGGGATCTCAGTGGCAAGGCACTCCTGATCAACCTACTCAGTCTCTAAGCATACTTTACAAATCTGTCTAAAACCTGACATATATTTCACAAGATAGAAACAAGGAAATATACGTCAGCGAGGGTCGCTTGGCAAGATTAGGATGTTAAGAAAAGTTGACCCTCGGCAAGGTTTTCAAAATCATTTTCATGGCAAGGTGAGTAACATAATATGATTACAATAATTAAAGCATGGCATCGTGAGAAACGTATGAGCATAGCAACGTGTAGTGTACAAGGCAGCAAGCATGGCAATTGTAATGTACAAAGTAATGAGCATGGCAAGTGGGGTGCACAGAGCAGTGAACATGTCAGGTGTAGTGTGCAAAGCAGTGAGCATGGCAATTGTTGTGTACAAAGTAATGAGCATGGCAATTGTAGTGTGCAAAGTAATGAGCATCAATTATGGTGTGCAAAGTAGTAAGCATGGCATTTATACATAAGCATGGTAAGAGAAGCTAGCAGATTACACAATTCTCAATAGCAACAACATCAGTAAAATGGTGCGTCATTCACTATGCTAGTCGAGTGACAAGCCCAATGTCTGACGAGGGAAGTGACTACAATTACATTCAAACCAACGGGAGCCTACCCGTGGCTCTATACTCATCGACCCGACCAGGTGTCGGTCAAGTTCACCACTAGAGTGCAATCCAGCATTCCAACCTATACTACGTTGGACTACCCACCCAAGTGTTGTGCTCGAACACGAGCCAGCCTAATCAAATGCACGAATTCACGAATTCAAGATTTTCAAGGTATTCCATCAATGAATTCCATCAAGGTATTTCATCAAGGTATTCCACTCAATCAAGTGTGTAAAAACATGACGTGAAGCATGTTACTATATTTATTATCAGCATGGCAGCCAGTATGGTATAAAACAACATTAGCGATTCTTGGTTTAACAATTAAATGTAACAATACTTTAAAACATGAGAAATGCACACTTTCCTGATGCGATGCGAGTTTGGGTGTCTAGGCGATAGCAACGAGGCGTGGTTTATCTGTGTCAAGGATATTCCACATTAGGCTAAAATATTCTTAATTAATTAAAATAATACTAGTTTATCAATGTATTATACTATTTATTATAGCATGTTACCCGTCACTTATTGAAGTTATTGTTCATAGGAATTAACAAATAAACTAACTTATATCATATGTTAACTTACTGATAATATATACTATGTATATACTATGTATTGAGCTTACTAATTAACAGTTTATGTGTAGTTACTATTACAACTTATATATAGACTAGTCATAACCCGTGCACTCGGACACGGTTCATTTAAGATTTTTTTCCGCAAAATCTTTGTTCCCCAAAAAATTATTTCCACAACCAAAATTTAAAAGAACAACAAATTACCATAAAAATATTTAGTGACATGGGCACCTTTGGCGTGGGTATCTTCGGCACGGAACAACAAATACGGCGCGTGCGCCTTCGACATGAAACAACAAATTCGACGTGTGCGCCTTCGACGCGGAACAGCAAATTCGGCGAAGAAAAAAATTCGGGGTGGACGCCATCGACGCGGAACAACAAATTCGGCATAGAACAACGCGCGAGCAACTTCGACGAGGAACAACAAATTCGACGAGGGCGGAACAACAAATTCGACGCGGGCGCCTTCGACGCAGAACAACAAATTCGCATAGAAAAATTTAGCGGACGCCTTTGGCTCGGGCGCCTTCGGCAATTTTTTTACACTAATACAATTTTAATTTAATGGATCACGCTTCTCCACAATCTTTTCCAATACAATTTTAATTTCAAAGTTTAGGTTCCCAAGACACTTTTCTCCAAAAATTTAATCTCCACAATCTTTCCCAAGACACTTTTAATTTCAAAGTTTTGGTTTCCAAGACACTTTACCCCCCAAAATTTAAGTTTTCCCACTAAAATTTTTACAAAATCCAATCTCAACCATTGATTTACTAGGATCAAATCCCAGCCACTCTTTATCTTGTCCTAGTCCGCCCTAAAATTCAAAAAATGTTGTCAAATGTATAATAGATGTAATAATAAAATTAATATACATCAACTAACCTTACACTAACAGTTTCTATACTAACTTAATACTGACATATATATATATAGCATACTAATTAAACATGCAGTAGATTATAGGATATAAAACTAATATATATTTAACTTACATGATTGCAGATGAGTGGCGGGCTCTGGCGAAGTGAGGCTCGGAGAAGATGCAACGTTGGGATGGCGGGTGTTTGCGGGGTGGCGCCTGGGGGGTTTGGCGACGGGAGGGTCGGAGGGCGCATGCTAGCGGTTGCGTCGGAGAGGGCTGAGGACACAGGGTTCTGGGCTTATGGGCAGTGGTGTTGATGGTTAAGGTCTAGTGGTGGCATGTTCGGGAGGTGAGGTCGGAGAGCTGGAGGGTCGGGCGCTGGGCTTCGAGGAGGTGGCAGATCAACGATGAGTCGAGGGCGAGTCGGAGGGAGAGCGGGCTGGCGTGCTGGGCGAGGGGAGGTCGGGACCATTGTGGGCTTCTGGTGCTGGGCAGAAGGCTGAAGGTGAGGCTGGCCTCCGGTGGGAGGGCTGGCGGTGAACAGAGCGAGTCGGTGCGGTTGTTTGTGAGGCGGGGTGGCTTGGAGGCGGGCTGGCGATGAATGGGGATGGCTATTGGGTAAGGGGAGGAGTTCTGCAGCGACTGGAGGCGAGGTTGTTGGCAGGGTGGCCTCGGGGATGAGGCGGGAGGAGGCGCAGCGTCGTGCGGTTGCAGATGGTTGGGAGAGGGCGCAGTGGTTGCGTGGGGGCTGTTGATGATGACATTGATGATGACAGGATGGGGTTAGAGAGTGATGGTGGTGGTTGAGAGGTGGGTTTGGGATTCGGAGGGGCCCTGGGGCTTTAAGGAGGGAAGAAGAAGAAGTAAGCGGACGAGGCGGCAGAGGGAAGGTGCATGGGGGAGGTGCGGGATGTAGGAAGGGAGACGTGGAGGTTGACACGAGACCCATGCATGGTTAATGACATGGGGTTGAGGGAATATGGAGATGACGTGGCTTGGGGTTGTTCTGAAGGGAAAGATGCAGATGGCTGGTGGATAGGTTAGGATATAATAGGTTTAGCACAATTAAGTTAGATTAGATTTAAAAGTGATATAAGTTTGAAAGGTATTATATTATAAGGGATTAGGATTTTAATTAAGATTTTGGGAAATTTAGTTAAGAAAATGATTTGGTGGGATCTATTTATATATAAATGATAATTTGGTTAGGATACATGATATTTTAGGATTTAAATCCAGGGAATCAGTTTAGTTAGAATAATTAGATATAGGGTTTAAATTTGGTTTTAGAAAAACATTTGATTTGGTGAATCGATCTAATTGGAAAATGATTAGAAGGAATTGATTTGGTTAGGACATATGATTCATTATGATCTCAAACTGATTTAGAAAATTAATGTAGTTAAGATTAGATTAGGAGGGTCACTAAGTTACGATGTTCGAGTTATTACGATCTCGTCCCCGCAATCAACATCACCCAAAAATTAAAGAAGATATTAACACGACCGTGAAGTCGTGTGTTTGAGCTATAATAAATAAATCATATATTAATTACTCAAATAAGTCACTATACTAATTAAATAAGTACGAAATACATATAGATAGAAACATGCCATTACGTCCTACCCACCTTATAAAAATTCCATCCTCAGAATTTAATAAACTAAGGGATAGTGTAATGACCACATGAAATTGAGTTTCAAGATGGACAAAGACTGTGATGATTCAAATGGTTGACAAGAATCGAAAAATATGATAACATAGTTGTCACGATGGGAATCACGCGAATCAATAACAAGGAATAGGATATGATTATCAAAATGTAACTATGACCAGGGAATGACGTTGTGGGTCCACTATGAGGGTATTCTATAGTCATTGACATAGAATATACTGTCGAAAATGGCTACAAAATCAAGGATGAACTTATGGGGTCAATTAATGATTTGAAATCCTAAGACGTACTAGGATTTTCTATTGAACAAGGCTAGGTTAGGGAAATCAAAGGAGGGTGTTCTTGAGAATCAAGATTGTAATTTTATCTATGTTGTTTAAGAGTATTTCACAGAGCAGGACCTGTATGGGCCACCATTAAAACCTGTCACGTTCCGCTTCCCATTATACTTGGGAGCGAGGATGCGAGCGGGGCCGCATATGCTTAAAGAAAGAATGAGGTATACTTTTCTTTCCTTCCTCCTTGGTTTAAGCACAATAAGCGTCTGTGATAATAACCTTGCAGATTCTTGCATGCAAAGTCAAACAACACAGATAAATATTTTATTACAATCTCAAAGTCTCAGAATGGTTACAACAATGAAGGAATGAAAGGAGGGTCTTAAGCCCATACAAATATTAAAAGAAAACTAAGTACAATGATGCTGCGAAGGCACGTCTCTCCTCAGCGGGGGCTCTCAGTGGCAAGGCACTCTGATCAACCTGCTCAGTCTCTAAGCATACTCCTCTGCAAATCTGTCTAAAACTTGACGTATATTTCACAAGATAGAAACAAGGAAATATACGTCAGCGAGGGTCGCTCGGCAAGATTTAGGAGGTTAAGAAAAGTTGATCCTCGGCAAGGTTTTCAAAATCATTTTCATGGCAAGGTGAGTGACATAACATGATTACAATAATTAAAGCGTGGTAGCATGAGAAACGTATGAGCATAGCAACGTGTAGTGTACAAGGTAGTGAGCATGGCAATTGTAATGTACAAAGTAATGAGCATGGCAAGTTGGGTGCACAGAGCAGTGGGCAGGCAGGTGTAGTGTGCAAAGCAGCGGGCATAACAATTGTAGTGTACAATTGTAGTGTGCAAAGTAGTAAGCGTCAATTGTGGTGTGCAAAGTTAACGCATGGCATTTGTACATAAGCATGGTAAGAGAAGCTAGCAGATTACATAATTCTCCATAGCAATAGCATCAGTAAAATGGTGCGTCATTCACTATGCTGGTCTAGTAACAAGCCCAATGTCTGAGGAGGGGAAGTGGCTACAATTACACCCAAAACCAACGAGAACTAACCGTGGTTCTATACTCACCGACCCGACCAGGTGCCGGTCAAGTTCACCAATAGAGTGCAATCCAGCATTCCGACCTCTACTACATTGGACTACCCTATCCAAGTGTTGTGCCGGAACACAAGCCAGCCTAATCAAATGCATGGGTTCACAAATTTAAGATTTTCAAGGTATTCCATCAATGAATTCCATTAAGGTATTCCATCACGGTATTCCATTCAATCAAGTGTGTACAAACATGATGTGAAGAATGTTACTATATTTATTATCAGCATGGCAGCCAGTATGGTATAAAACAATATTAGCGATTCTTGGTTTAACAATTAAATGTAACAATAATTTAAAACATGAAAAATGCGCACTTGCCTGATGCGATTCGAGTTTGTGTGTCCAGGCGATAGCAACGAGCCATGGTTTATCTGTGTCAAGGATATTCCACATTAGGTTAAAAGATTCTTAATTAATTAAAGTAATACTAGTTTATCAATGTATTATATTGTTTCTTATAGCCTGTTACTGTTCACCTATTGAAGTTTCTGTTCATATGAATTAACAAATAAACTAACTTATATCATTAGTTAACTTACTGATAATAGATATACTATGTACTATCTTACTAATTAAAAGTTTATGTGTAGTTACTATAACAACTTATATTTATATATATGTATACTATTTATTAACATTACAAAATTAATATACATCAACTAACCTAACACTAACAGTTTCTATACTAACTTAATACTGACATATATACATATAAATATAGCATACTAATTAAACATGCAGTATCTTATAGGATATAAAACTAATATATATTTAACTTGCTTGATTGTAGGTGGAGTGGCGGGCTCTCGCGAAGCGAGGCTCGGAGAAGATGCAACGTTGGGATGGCGGGTGTTTGCGGGGTAGCGCCTGGGGGGTTTGGCGACGGGAGGGTCGGAGGGCGCATGTTGGCGGTTGCACCGGAGAGGGTTGGGGCACAGGGTTCTGGGCTTGTGGACAGTGGTGTTGGCAGTTAAGGTCAAGTGGAGGCGTGCGCGGGAGGTAAGGTCGGAGATGGAGGGTCGGGCGCTGGGCTTCGAGGAGCTGGCAGATCGACGGCAAGTTGAGGGCGAGTCGGAGGGAGAGCAGGCTGGCGTGCTAAGCGAGGTGAGGTCGGGAGCATTGCGGGATTGCGTTGCTGGGCAGACAGTTGAAGGGGATGCTGGCTACCAGTGGGAGGGCTGGCGACGAACGGAGCGGGTCAACTCGGTGGTTCATAAGGCGGGGTGGCTTGGAGGCTGCCTGGCGGTGAACGCGGAAGGCTGTCGGGGAAGGGGAGGAGTTCTGCAGCGACGGGAGGTGAGGTTGTTGGCAGGGTGGCCACCGGGATAAGGCGGGATGATGTGAACCCCGCAAGGAATGACGAAACCAAACAACGAAGAAGAACCCAAGATCGTTCTATAATCAGAATTTGGGATGGAGACCTCGACCCATTATACGACAAAAGCAAGAACCTTAGTATAGATGACCTCGACCCATTGCTTATTGCGAACAAGAACCTCAGTTTAAGGAAGATGCCACAAACGACGGTGGAAATCTGTTTGATAAGTCGATGGTGAACGCAGGGAAAACTTCGATAAATTCGAATAGTTCTTCAAAGAACCGAAGAGAAATTCTCTCAGAAATTTTACCGAAAAATCGACTTCATTTTCCATTGCTTAGATGCCATTTAATAGGCTCAGAATTACAAGGAAAGTTTCTAAAGTTTAGGCTAAAATTATGGCTACAAAGCAGCCCATTAATTGGCTAATCACATGCCAAAAATAGAAAAGGAAACTAAATATCTAGGCATGCAAGCCTTCCAAATAAAGTATTTTGGCATGCAAGCCTTCCATAAAAATAGGAAAATAATTATATAGGCATGCAAGCCTTCCAAATAGGGTATTTTGGCATGCAAGCCTTCCAAAAAGAGGAAATTGGCATGCAAACCTTTCAAAAAGAGTAATCCAAAGCATGCCAATTTATTTGCAGAATTTAAGCTAGCCGTAGTCGGATTCTTCTAGAATTTGAGTCATGTTGAGCCATCTTTGTTGAACACATGACTCATGATTAATGGACCTCCATGAATTTGCTTGAGCCCAAATCTCTTGAATCAACTCATTGAGTACATCTTTGAACTTCTTTGCGCGTGATCGCATAATTGGTCCAATTGGAACTTGCACTTGATCATTTGAAGTTTGAACTTGATCATTTGAAGTTGTTCTATGATTTGCATCATTCTCCTCCTCTTGAAAAGGATTTGTCCTCAAATCATCACCTACATGAAGAGGACTCAAATCAATAATATTAAATGTAGCATTTACATTGTACTCACCAGGTAAATCTAGCTTGTAAGCGTTGTCATTGAGGTGCTCTAGGTCTTGGAAAGGATCATCTCCCCTTGGAAGAAATTTTGAGCGTTTTTGTTCTGGAAATCTCTTCTTTATCATATGCAACCAAATCTAATCTCCGAGTTCCAAGATTAGCTTCAGCACAATTTTAGAAAACACACAAGAACCATGCAGCTCATCTAACATATCATCTAAGCAAGGAATATGATGACAATACTTTACAGTTATGATGTTGATGGTTAAACAATCAACGCACGTTCTCCACATCCCATCCTTCTTAGATACAAGTAAATTGAAACAACACATGGGCTCATGATCTTCCTCACGCACCCTTTCCCCAATAGCTCCGTTACCTTCCGTTGAAGTTCCTTTGTCTCCTCGAGATTGCTCTTATAGGCTGGTTGGTTTGGAATCATCGCACTGGGAACAAAATCAATCTGATGCTCAATCCCTCAGATTGGAGGTAACAGATGTGGTATTTCTTCAGGAAAAACATCTCTATATTCATGCAAAAGAGAAACAACAGAACTAGGCAAAGCAAAGTCAAGTTGGTTAGTATTTAAAAATGCCTCTTTGTACAAAAGTACAATCATCGGCTGATTTGCAAACATTGCTCTCTTACCTTCACTCATTTTTGCATAGAAATTTGTTTGTTTTCTCTCTGATTTTCTCTCAATGGCCGAATTTTGATTTTCTTTTTATCTCTCATTTTTCCCGGCCTCTCTCTGATTTTCACTCCTTTTCTTTTGTTCACACCCTTTCTTTTGGTCACTCTCTTTCTTTTGATCACTCTCTTTTTGCAATCTCATTTGATCCTCATAAACTTGATGTGGTGTCAATGGTACAAGAGTGATTGGTCGTTGATTAAGTACAAAGGAGTATTTGTTCGTAAAGCCATCATGCTTCACACGCCTATAAACTGCCATGGACACCATAGCAACAAGTGTCTCGCTTGCATTGGTACTACATCACATAATACTTCATCTTCATATTTACCAATCTGGAATGCAACTAACACCTGCTTGTTTAGCCTTACTTCAACAGTATCATTTAACCATTGCAACTTGTATGGTCTAGGAAGCTTTAATATGTGCAGTCCCAATTTATCCACCATTGGTGTACTTGCAACATTAGTACAGCTACCACCATCAATAATCATACTACATACATTGTCTTCGATGTAGTACCTGGTGTGAAAGATGTTCTCCCGTTGCACTTCTTCAACTCCTTTTGCTTGCATGTTCAATGCTCTCCTTGCCACCAATGTCAAAGCATCAGGGGTTAGATATTCCTCCGTGAGATCATCCTCTAATGGTGGAATGTCATTATGGTCAGAATCATCATTGTCAGTGACAATTTCACCATTGTCTTGTAACACCATGACCTGCCTATTCGGGCATTGACTTGCCATATGTCCCATGCCTTGGCATTTATAAAACATTTAATGTCTCGATTTCTAGAGGTTGAAGGGTCTGATTTACCTTGAGAAATGTGACAGATATTCTCAAACTTAGGCTCAGGTTTGGGCATTTGTGGGTTGTCCATCTTCTTTGTATAACTCGGTTTCCAGATGTAGAACCTGAATTATGGGCTGTACTTGATCCACCCCTCCTCTTGAGTTGTTTCTCCACTTTGATGGCCATGTGCACCATGTCTTCTAACTCCACATAATGTTGTATCTCTACCTTATCTTGGATTTCCCGATTTAATCCATGTAAACACCTAGCCATTGTAGCCTTTATCTTTCTCTACATTAGCCCGGATCATAGCAATCTCCATCTCATTGTAGCAATCTTCTACGCTGCGACTTCCTTGCATAAGACCTTGAAGCTTATTGTATATCTTTCGATAGTAGTAACTAGGAACGAACCCCTTTCTCATTACTGCTTTCATCTCCTCACATGTCTCTATTGGTCGTTCTCTATTTCTTCTCCTGTTTGTAACAAGCTGATCCCACCAAGTAATAGCATAGTCAGAAAATTCAATCACAGCTAATCTTAACTTCTTTGCTTCAGAATAGTTGTGGCAGTCAAATATGAATTCCATCTTCTTCTCCTACTCAAGGTATGCTTCAGGATCAGTTTTACCTTGAAATGAAGGAATCTTCATCTTAATACCACCCAAGTTGTTATCTTCCCTATTTCTAGCTTCTCTAAACCGCCCTCCACGTCTCCTATGATTAACAACTGAATATCGATCTTCATCTTCATCAAAACCAGTCCCATAAGACTCTTCATCTTCACCATTTACTGCCCTCGGCTGAACTCTTTCCCTTCTATGCATGCTAGGAGCAATTTGTGGCTGCTCACTAAGTTTATCCTCCACTTATCTAGCCGTTCATGAACTTGCTCGAGCTCCAACTTCATCACACGCTTAATCTCACTCATTAAGGCGTCCACTAGCAATTTCTGATCAGGCAAATCTGTGGTAGCACTATTGCGAGACATGTTTCCTGCAAAACAAAGTTAGAAAAAAGGACTTCATAATTCTCTCTCTTACGTGTTTACATTCAAGAATGTGAATCACTCTACACTCGTGTTTTCACTCAAAATTTGTGGCCTCTAACCCTCTATTGTTCTCACCACTCTTACTTCTCTCCCTCTGTAATTTCTATTTCAATTCTTTTGGAACTAAAACAAACAATATACAGAATTTTCAATAACAATTCACCAAGAACTCATAAAGAAATTTCATATCTGAAGGAAGATTACAAGAAACACGGGTGACAAAAATTTTGGAAGCCTGAAATTATCAAATTTTCCAAAAAAAAGATTGGTCTTTGGAGGGAGAATTTTTACACACACAAAAAGATAGAACTTTAGTGTGATGCGATTTGTTGTGCTGATTATAACCAAAATGAATGATAACAAAAAATTTTTTTGTTGAATTCGATGTACCTTTTTGGTTTTTTTTCCTTTCTTCTTCTTCTTCTTTTCTTTATCCATTTTTCGTTCGTATTTTGTTTCGAAATATCGTTCCGTTACTATCAAAAATACAGTTACTGAATATCCAAAAAAAGTTTCAAAAAAAGAAAAAAAATTATTCGGATTTTTCGGAGCTAGGGTCGATTTACTACAATTTTTGGAAGACGGGGCAGAAACATACTTTACACACAGACTGCTGTCGATTCTGCAGAACAGAGAATTGATTTACGCACAGACTAGATTCAGGTAGATTTGCACATCGAACTTCGGAGGGCTATATCTTGATATCCAGATATCGGATTGAGACATGTTTACGCCAGTGTGAAGCTGACGATGTGCTGATTGACAGGGACGACGACACCGACATGAACTGAGATGTTCTAAACTCTTATTACTTTATATTCGTGTACTTGGTGTATCAATTTTTGTAGGTTACCTATTCATTCTTTTGGGGTCTTGTCTAGTTGGGGCTAGACAAGAGGGTCTTGACGAGTTGGTGCTTGTCAAGAGAGAGCGTTACTAGATTAATAGTGTTTAGTACTTTGGTGAGTGCGGTACTGAACCAGGTGAGCGGAGAGTTAGGGCACGAGGAGCTTAACGGTTGCACCCAGTAATGTATTAATGCTAGTAATTGCTTTGGGAGTGGAGTAGGTCGTTGGGGCGACCGAACAAAGGTAAATCTGCTGTACACTCTGTGTTTGCTTTTGTTACTCTACATCTGATTATAACTGCATGTGATTGCTTGTGTGTTCACGAGAAGTTTTATTAGCCTATTCAACCCCTCTCTAGGCTTAGATCCAGATCCAACACTAACGTGGTCCATAAAAATCATATCATTTATAAAAATGTAGAAAATAGTACCGTGCTTATAAAAATCAGCAAAAATGTCTGTCAGAACAGAGAGATCGCCATCTTCAACTAAAAAAATAAGAGAAGACAAAATTAGGCCAAAAATCATACCTTTTAATAAAAAGATCCATATCTTCTAGAAAATAAAGAAAATATTCCCGAGGTCAGAATAATACGCAAAATGTCCGTTGGAACCGGGAGATCGCCATATTCAACAGAAAAAAATAAGAGAAGACAAAATTGGGCCAATAAATCATATCATTTAATTTTTATCCATAACTTCTCGAAAATGTAGAAAAATAGCCCCGAGCTCAGAAAATTCTGCAAAAATGTCCATTGGAACTGGGAGATCGCCATCTTCAATTGAAAAATAAGAGATGATAAAATTAGGTTTAAAATCAAAGCATTTAATATATATATTCATATTATACAAAAAATATAGAAAATAGCCTGTAGCTCAAAATAAATCCGCAAAAATGTCCATTGGAACCGGGAGATCATCATCTTCAACTAAAAAAAATAAGAGAAGACAAAATTAGGCCATAATATCATATCATTTAATAAAATGATAAATATCTTCCAAAAATGTGAAAAGTAGCCCAGAGCTCAGAAAAATCCGCAAAAATATCTATTGGAACAGGGCGATCGCATCTACAACTTGAATATAAGAGTGAGCAAAATTAGGCTTAAAAATCATATCATTTAATAAAAAGATCGCCATCTTCAACTGAAAAATAAGAGGACAAATTTAGGCTATAAAAATCATATCAATTAATAAAAAGATCCATATCTTTCATAAAATGTAGAAAATAGTACCAAGCTCAGAAAATGATATATACAAATATTATCAGTTGAAGATGGTGATATCCCGGTTACAATGGACATTTTTATAGATGAAGATGACAATTACACGGTTCCGAATTTTGTCCTCTCATTTCTGTTGAAAATGGCGATTTCCTGGTTTAAATAGTCATTTTTGGCCTAATTTTGTCTTCTCTGATATCATTTAATAAAACGATCCATATCTTCCAGAAAATGAGAAAAATAGCCCGGAGTTCAGAAAAATCCGCAAATATGTCCGTTGGAGCTGGGAGATCGCCATCTACAACTGAAATATAAGAGAAGACAAAATAAGGCGAAAAAATCATATCATTAATAAAAAGATCGCCTTCATCAACTGGAAAATAAGAGAAGACAAAATTAGGCTACAAAAATCATATCAGTTAATAAAAAGATCCTCATCTTTAAGACAATATAAAAAATAGCCCCGAGCTCAAAAAAATACACATAAATTTACGTTGGTGCCAGGAGATTGCCATCTTCAACTGAAAAATGAGAGAAGACAAAATAGGCTATAAAATCATATCATTTAATATAAAGATCAATATCTTACAGGAAATGTAGAAAATTGCCCGGAGCTCAAAAAATCCGTAAAAATATCCGTTAGAACCGAGAGATCGCCATCTTTAACAGTAAAAATAGAAGACAAAATTAGTCCAAAGAATCTTATCATTTAATAAAAAGATACATATCTTCCAGAAAATGTAGAAAAATAGCCTCAAGCTAAGAAAAATCCGCAAAAACATCCGTTGGAACCAGGAGATCGCAATCTTTAACTGAAAAAAATAAGAGAAGACAAACTTAGGCTATAAAAATCATATCATTTAATAAAAAGATACATATCTTCCATAAAATTTAGAAAATAGCCCTGAGATTAGAAAATTCCGCAAAAAATTCGGCTGGAAACGAGATATCACTATCTTCGACTGAAAAATAACAGAAGGCAAACTCGGTCTATAAAAATCATATCATTTAATAAAATGAACCACATCTTCAATAAACTATAGAAAATATACTCGAGCTCAGAAAAATTTACAAAAATGTCTTTGGAACAGGGAGTTTGCCATATTCAAATAAAAAATAGGAGAAGACAAAATTAGGCCAAAAACATATCATTTTATAAAAAGATCCATAACTTCCCGAAAATGTAGAAAAATAGTTTTGAGCTCAGAAAAATCCGAAGAGAAGTCCGTTGGAACCGGAAGATCGCTGTGTTCAAACTGAAAAATAAGAGAAGGAAAAATTAGGCTACAAAAATCATATTATTTAATAAAAAGATCTATATCTTCAATAAAATGTAAAAATAGCACTGAGCTCAGAAAAATCAGTAAATATGTCCGTCTGGAGATCGTCATCTTTAACTGAAAAAGAAGAGAAGGCAAAATTTGTCAATAAAAATCATAGCATTTAATCTAAATATCCATATCTTTCAGAAAATGTAGAAAATAGCCCGGAGCTAAGAAAAATCTGCAAAAATGTCTGTTGTAACCGGGAGATCGACATCTTCATCTAAAAAGTAAGAGAAGAGAAAATTAGGTCAAAAAATCATATTATTTAATAAAAAGATGCAAATCTTCCAAAAATGTATAAAATAGCCTCGAGCTCAGAAAAATCTGTAAATATGTTAGTCCGAACTAGGAGCTTGCCATTTTCAACAAAAAATAAGAAAAGACAAACTTAGTCGATAAAATTATATCATTTAATTAAAAGATCCATATCTTCAATAAACTATAGAAAATAGCCCCGAGCTGAGAAAAATCCGTAAAAAATTTTGTTGGACCGAGAGATCAATGTCTTCAACTAAAAAAAATAAGAGAATACAATTTAGGCTATAAAAATCATATCATTTAATATAAGTATTCATATCTTTAACTGAAAAATACGCAAAAATGTTCGTTGGAACTGGGAGATCGCCATCTGCAACTGAAAAATAAGTGAAGAAAAAATAGGATATAAAATTCGCAAAATTGCCCATAGCTATCAGATGGAGATAAAAACATAGCTTTCTTTTTCTCTGCCATAAAGGCCAGGTACTCCAAGAACTCCATTACTCATTTATTTAACTCTGATGGGTCTCCTTCTGATCGTAGCGTAGATAATCGGAACACAGCTCTAGCTTTTATAAAAGTCTCTTCAATCAGTCTGATTATTGGAATGTGTTCCTGTATTTCCCTGTTAAGAAGCAGCTGACACCCACTAGTGCGTAATGGCTTATTCGCCATATTACCTCTTTGGAAATTAAGACTGCAGTTTTTCAAATGGGTGTTGATAAGGTTCCAGGTCTTGATGGCTATGACGCGTATTTCTATCAGATGAATTGGGACACGGTAGGCGGGGAAGTTATTAGAGCTGTGAAATTCTTCTTTTCCTCTGGCAGAGTCCGCAAAGAACTCAACCATACCTTTCTATGTTTAGTGCGGAAGTCTGATTCAACTTCCACTCTTGATGACTATATGCATATATCATGTTGTAATGTTCTTTACAAATTTATCTCTACGGTTCTATGTAACAGGTTGCAAAAGGTTATCTCTGATATTATATCTCCTAATCACGCTGCCTTCCTAAAGGGACGTCTCATTAGTGGCTACTCACTATGAGCCCATGAATTAGTTAGAGACTTCAATAAGCCCAAGGTAGCCGCTTATGTCTCAAGGTTGATCTAACGAAGGCCTTTGACTCGGTAAACAGTGAATTTATCTACTACATGATGCATCACATGGGATTTCCTCCTTGTTGGATTGTCTGGATTAAGGAGTGCATATCTAGCCCCAAAAGCCTCACAAGAGAAAACGGAAGACTTTTGTGCAAGGATACAAATAAAATAAAGCGACTAGTAGTTCTAAATATAATGAAATGACATGACATTTAAAGAATGCAACAATATAAGATGACATGATGACATTCATGCACGTCGTAGCAGAAGCTACGAAAAACACTATTTCACGAGTCACGAACATTATCATTTCACAGTGTGCACAGGGTTTACGCATTTTGGCTGAAGTGGCTGTACGGGTACACTTCTACGCTCAAGTGATCGCTTAACCCTACCCCTCCACGTTTATCGAGCGTTGGTTTCCCAACTACAATGTGCTCGCTTCTATATCACGAGCCAGGAAGTGTTATTCAATATGGCATAGGGTTGTGCCCGCAAAGCAGATGCCTAGCCTTAATAGTTACAATAATTGTAGCGTATGCTACACAATCACGATGAAACATTTCAATGCATGACATGACATGACAATGAGCAGTTAAATTTCGTACCGTTAATTGAAATTAAACATGACATAGCAGCATGAATGAAAGCATGGTAAAAGTATCGGATCTAGCTTCGTTGTCAAGCTAGATCTAGTAAGGGCGTCTAGGCGACTATCATTTCATCGCCTAGTCTCTTTTACGCTACTACACAAGTTGGCCTAAAACATGGCCTAAACAATTACTGGCAAGTATCACTTACCTGAACAACGTCTGTAGTCTCAGTTCAATAATGGTCCAGATCTCCCGAAGTGCTCCAAATCAAACATCTCAGCCTACAGTCCCATATTATTAATCTTTGATTAGTGAGTTACCAAAGCAATAAAAACACAGTTTTTATCTTGTTAACATGCAGGTGTGGGTTCCTACGGTTCAGATATACCTTAATACGACGCGAGAGCTACATTGACGTCGGGTAGTAATGTCGGGTAGCGACGTCGGGGGTTGGACTCTAGTAGCGCGAATGGTACGGTGGATAGCGGCGACGAACGACGATCTACTGGGTAGCGGTACGATCACCGATCAGCAAAACGAAGGGGATGGACAGCGTCATGGCGTCCTATAGTGTCGGGAGGGCACTGACAGCGGCACGGAAGCACGGGAGACGATGGACAGATCTGTCCGCGGGTTCGGGTAGCGCAGATCTGAAATTGCACGTGAATCTGGAGTTTGCACGCACGTGGGAGGAGTTCCGGGGGTTGTAGCGGCTAGGGAAGGACCTGCACGGATAGGGGGAAGGCCTGAGGGGCAGTGGGGTGGCCAGCGGCGAGAAGATAGCCCAGGCCGTGGGTTTTTGGTAGCGCAAACGGCAGTTTTTGGCACGTATCCGGGTGTTTGCACGCTGTTCGCAGGAGAAGAAGGAAGAGTTACCACGAGGGAAGCTAGGTGGTGATAGGGAACGTCGTTGGGAGTTCACTGGAGGAGGGGGACGGCCGGCGGCGATAAGAATAGTACTGGCCGAATTTTGCAAGTGGAAGGTGTTTGACAGATTTTCTGGGGTATCTCGGTGTTGGCATGGAGTTTGCGGAAAGATGAGGAGGAACTGACGCGAGGGGAGGCTACCGGTGGATATGGGACGTCGAGGGGAGTCTAGGCCGAAAGTTTGGCGGTCGCCGAGAGCTAGAGAGGGCAGACCGAATTTTTGAATGGGATGGGCGGACAGCAGTTTTTGTCAAGAGTTGGTGTTTGCAAGGATTTTAAAGCGAGGTGGGGGAGATGGTCGACGAGGGGAAGGTAGCCGGAGGTGGAGGAGGTCGAGGGAGAGTTAGACCGGAAGTTTGGTGGTCGTCGAAGGTGGAGAGAGGCTTGGCCGATTTTTCCAATGGGGGCGCCGCAAAGTTTTTTCTCCAAGGCTAGGTTTCGGTTTCATTCTTGAAGATGAATTGGGCTAAATACCTCTAGGGTTTTGGTAATTTGTGTATTATGGGAGGAGAGAGGGTGAGATAGAGGGGGTTTAGTTTCGTTAAAACAGTGGCTTGAATAGTCTATTTGGGTGAGTATAAGAAATTAGTTTTGATAAAGTGTTTTTTGAAAGGGAGGTATGTTTAGGTGATTGGAGAAAGAAGTTGTGAGAGGGTGGGGGTGGACTTAGGTTTATATGTGATGGAGAATAGCTAGGAAAATATATTTCATGAAACGTATGAAACCATATGGATTTGATTTAATTAGGTTGATTATGATTGTATTAGAAATAAGCTTGGGTTTAGAACACAAGTTGAAAGTGATTAGAGCGAAAGGCCAACTAAACGGTGTCCGAAAAATATAAGAAAAATACCAGGACGACCATGTCGACGAGAGAATCGAGACTAAGAAGATCGGTCACGGGCTAGGGCGATGAAAAATGGAACTAAAAATAAAAAGGTCTAACGATGAAAATGGAAGCTACGACACCTCTTCAAACAAAGTTATTTTATGGGAGAATGAGCCGTGAAATGACGTCCACGAAAAATCCCACAAATGAGTACTCTCTCAGAGGGTCACAATGACATATCACAACATACGGTTCGGATACAAGAAGAGGCAACTAAAAATACACGTACGAAAGAAAGGTACGCGCACGAAGTCGTATGAGCAAAAAGCGACCGTGACATCCTACCCACCTTAGAATAAAGTCCGTCTTTGGACTTTCTAACTATAAATATATCTAGCCACTCTAGTAACTACCCCAATCATATCACATTATGAATCAAACCATGTATAGTCACTACAAGTGCTTATATATGCACTAGATAGTCAAACATTAACACTACAAACATGTATATATTTACACACATTCTATACTTATACTTATCGTAGACAGTCAAATCATACACGTACTTCAATCATTCATATAGTCACGCACATCCCTTATATAACTATCACTCACTTATCACATAGACAAGTCACACATACTTTCATACAAATAAATAGCTCACACCAGCAAATACAATTGTAGTACTTCACGTTTAGATAACTACCTATGAGCAAAACAGCATGGGTACACTACTCCCTATATCTCCTAGTATACATTCACACCAAACATATCAACACATGTAATCACACCACCCATTATTAATTCATGTTTACTATATCTAATATACATTCATCACTACTACAATTTCACAAATATATATAGTCGTTCAAATGCACGCATGTACTTCACCATATACTCACATCACATACAATCCTATAAATATATTCAAAACACACCACACGTACCACTATACACTCAGCACATTTACACACCTAGTTTAGCTAGCACATGTACATTCACACAGGCAAGTCCTTAGTAAAATAACTATACCACAAGACCGACACCTATAACTATATACTGGTATAGCCACCCACAATCATGTGCGTAACACAACCAAGCACAACCAATCTTATCACTATACATACATCATCCATTACCATGTTCACAGTACTATATGCAACCCACAGACATATGTAACATATACTTAGAGTATACTCAATCAAGCTTGAGTGAGACTCAAAACCCATATCAGAATACTCTATATACATAACACGATATCTATACATATACCAATACCACTCCAATATATATACATCTACCAACATAACCACATACATACTATAATATCAATCACTATATTTAGTCAAGTAAAGCCCACATAATTCAATCACTTTACATACCATAATGATATTACAAACATCTACACACGTATACAATTAAATACTTCATCCTAAGCAAGCATAACCATTGCAATTTACCTATAATTAGTATACTAACACATATACTTATCCATACATAGTTAAGACATACAATATTCTTGTCTACCTCATGGTATACACGCACACGCACAACATCCCGTAAAGGCAAGCAATACCAAACAAAATTATAACCCTATTATCATATGTATATCACACATATTCATATAGTAAGCACATACATATCTACGCACGAGCACGCGCTCATACATACAAACATATAGATCAAATATTAGGCACGCACCTTTAACTATAAGTACCCTATTATCATTACACTTAACATGCACAAGACTTACTAGTATATTATTTCAAGTATTTACAAGTATCTTCAAACCACATACTCAACTAGCAGATATTCCAACACAAATCCCTAAGTGGTATAGCTATCCACACATATATAATAACACCACCATTCATACAACTTCACACATATATCACGAATAACACTGATTATACATACATAACACAAGAGACATTCCTTAATATCCCAAGGGTAGCACACTCATACAGGCCCACACACTCTACCTAGATACATGCACCACAGCGACATCACAACTTTAACTAATGGGCCACCAAACTATACTAAAGTTGACACAAGCAACGACAAGCACTAACATCTAGACAATAGAAGGGAAACCGAAACCAAAAGCGTAACGAAACAAGATCAGAAAGAACGAGTTCCGTTAAGGTGAGGATAAGGAGGTAGCCGGTTGGGTGAAACATGGATATAATTGTGAATGTTTAGGTAGAGGAAAGGAAGATGTAATAAAACCCTTATAGGATACAGAAAAATAGTGTGTAAATGACATAAGTTAAAATACGAAAAGTATAAAAACTGTCGTACTTCAAAAGTTGGAGTTCTCTTTTGCATAGAAAAATATATTTGGAGGTCGATAAAATGAGTTGTTCGAAATAAGTTTGAGTCGTATATACATAATAAGATAAAAATGGTTTACTGGCGTATTGAGAAATCATTATAAGAAAGAAGTAAAACATTCACACGAACATTAACGATATAAGTTAGGAAATATTATACGGCAGTAATTTAATAATTTCGGCAAAAGTTTCGAAATTCAAAGAATGAATTTAGATCAACTGAAGTGTAGGAAATTTAAGCTCATGCTAAATGTTTTCAAGGTCTTTAAACCGTGGAGAAATTTAAAATAAATAATATTGAAAATACTTTTAGAGAAACCAGGATTTGCCAAAAGAAACAGATTTATACAAAGATTTTTGAAGTATGAGTACTATGAACCTAGAACTGATATATATAAAAATATTAAAGTTCTATTTAGCTTAAAAAAATATTCTAAAAGTATGTACGGTAAGTGGTTAAAAGTAATAAACTTAGTAGTATAGAAAGGAAGGAATGATATTTTGAATTTTCAAAATGATAATAATTTTTTAAAACAGAAATACGAAAGATCTAGGTCAAGAAATGATTACGAGATAGTAATTAAAATTACAACCAATAGACTTCAAAATCTACGAAAGAATTTTAACTCAATTGAAAAGTAAGGAATTTAAATATATAAGAAGAGGTTTTCAAGAAGTTAAACTGAGCGAAGAATTTAATAAGGAAAATCGAAAATACCTTTGGAAGAATCAAGGTTTGCAACAGAGAAGATTCGAAAGATTAACGATAATCTTCATGAAGCGATCACGTGAAACGAGAGCAAGGAATAAGATCGCGTGGTCTATACAGAAAACGCCTAGGATATGATTCATGAAAAGTTACGATGTAATTCTACGGTCGATAACACATAAGTGCAATGACCAGGAAAATGATAGAATCAGTGGTTTTAATTACCAAGTCGACTAATGATCAGGAGAAACTTAACACTAGGACTCTCTAATGGACTAGACTGTAATAGAGGTCTCAGGGAAGGGTCCTAAAAGAAATCAAGATTACGTTCTGTTGGGCCCGAAATTTGACAAACACAAGCGAACGGCTAAGGGAAAAGCTCTTGAAATCTAATATGGTCAGGGCTGGGTGAGAAACTGCTAAGGCAACCTAAGACGAGTACAGCTTAATCTTGACTAAGGCACCAGACTATCAAACCTGGACATCTATCTAAGTCTTCCTACCATTTAAGACAGGGAAAACCTTCAGGTTAGACTCAATTTATGACTTAAATGTCCCGAATAATTTAATGAATGTTGTTATCATTATTGTTGTTCCGATATTTCACAGGTGCAAAGAGACCTGCATGGGCCACCAACAAAACCTGTCACGTCCCGCTTTCCAAGTATGAAAGGCGAGACGTGAAGAGGTCCGCTCAGACTTGAAGCTATGAAGCTGCAGTCTGATAAGCTGCTCGTAAATTAATCCATTATCAGGTCCTTTGCATTATGACGAAACAACAATAATAATAATGAGGGATAGACAATAAAATTATCCAACATTCAACATCCACAGATTTTATTCCAAACATTACAGAGATAGTCATTAAGTAAAATACAGAGTCCAAAAAGAAGGCCTAAGCATGGCGAAAACTACAACAAGAAGTGGTGCAACGCACCGAACAACCTAACAACATCTACTAAGAAGGTACAACAACTAAAAGAGAGTCACCAGCTGAGACTAAGGGTAGGACCGGAATCCTCGAACTGGACGTCAGCAACCTATCGTCCTCTACAAGTAACTCAGGCTCAAAACCTGACATGTGACACCCAAAGAGAAAAGGGCACATGTCAGCAAAAGTCTCCCAAGAGAAAACGGAAGACTTTTTGTGCAAGGATACAAATAAAATAAAGCGACTAGCAGTTCTAAATATAATGAAATGACATGACATTTAAAGAATGCAACAATATAAGATGACATGATGACATGCATGCATGTCGTAGCACAAGCTACGGAAAACACTATTTCACGAGTCACGAACATTATCATTTCACATTGTGCACAGGGTTTACGCCTTTTGGCTGAAGTGGCTGTACGGGCACACTTCTACGCTCAAGTGATCGCTTAACCCTACCCCTCCACGGAGCGTTGGTTTTCCAACTACACTGTGCTCGTTTCTGGATCACGAGCCAGGAAGTGTTATTCAATATGGCATAGGGTTGTGCCCGCAAAGCAGGTGCCTAGCCTCAATATTTACAATAATTGTAGCGTGTGCTACATAATCACGATGAAACATTTCAATGCATGACATGACATGACAATGAGCAGTTAAATTGCGTACCGTTAATTGAAATTAAACATGACATGGCAGCATGAATGAAAGCATGGTAAAAGTGTTGGATCTAGCTTCGTTGTCAAGCTAGATCTAGTAAGGGCGTCTAGGCAACTATCATTTCATCCCCTAGTCTCTTTTACGCTACTACACAAGTTGGCCTAAAACGTGGCCTAAACAATTACTGGCAAGTATCACTTGCCTGAACAACATCTGGAGTATCAGTTCAACAATGGTCCAGATCTCCCTATGTGCTCCAAATCAAACATCTCAGCCTACAGTCCCATATTATTAATCTTTGATTAGTGAGTTACCAAAGCAATGAAAACACACTTTTTATCTTGTTAACATGCGGGTATGGGTTCCTACGGTTTAGATATACCTTTACACGATGCGAGAGCTACATTGATGTCGGGTAGCGACGTCAGGGGTTGGACTCCGGTAGCGCGAACGGTACGGCAGATAGCGGCGACGAACGACGATCAACTGGGTAGCGGTACAATCACCGATCAAAAAAATGAAGGGGATGGACAGTGGCATGGTGTCCTATGGTGTCGGGAGGGCACGGATAGTGGCACGGAAGCACGGGAGACGACGGACAGATCTGTCTGCGGGTTCGGGTAGCGCAGATCTGAAATTGCGTGCGAATCTGGAGTTTGCACACGCGTGGGAGGAGCTCCGAGGGTTGTAGTGGCTAGGAAAGGACCTGCACGGATAGGGGGAAGGCCTGAGGGGCAGCCGGTGGCAGCGGGGTGGCGGCGGTGACAAGATAGCCCAGGCCGTGGGTTTTTGGTAGCGCAAACGGCAGTTTTTGGCGCGTATCCGGGTGTTTGCGCGCTGTTTGCGGGAGGAAAAGGAAGAGTTACCGCGAGGAAAGCTAGGTGGAGATAGGGGATGTCGTTGGGAGTTCACCGGAGGAGGGGGACGGCCGGCGGCGATAAGAATAGTACTGGTCGAATTTTGCAAGGGGAAGGTGTTTGACAGATTTTCTGGGGTATCTCGGTGTTGGCACGGAGTTTGCCAAAAGATGAGGAGGAACTGACGCGAGGGGAGGCTACCGGTGGATATGGGACGTCGAGGGGAGTCTAGGCCGAAAGTTTGGCGGTCGCCGAGAGCTAGAGAGGGCAGACCGAATTTTTGAATGGGATGGGCGGAC
This sequence comes from Scilla litardierei, assembly GCA_030789695.1. Taxonomy (NCBI): domain Eukaryota; kingdom Viridiplantae; phylum Streptophyta; class Magnoliopsida; order Asparagales; family Asparagaceae; genus Scilla; species Scilla litardierei. The sequence goes on from CM061132.1 coordinate 71,612,239, forward strand.
AGCAGTTTTTGTCAAGAGTTGGTGTTTGCAAGGATTTTAAAGCGAGGTGGGGGAGATGGTCGACGAGGGGAAGGTAGCCGGAGGTGGAGGAGGTCGAGGGAGAGTTAGACCGGAAGTTTGGTGGTCGTCGAAGGTGGAGAGAGGCTTGGCCGATTTTTCCAATGGGGGCGCCGCAAAGTTTTTTCTCCAAGGCTAGGTTTCGGTTTCATTCTTGAAGATGAATTGGGCTAAATACCTCTAGGGTTTTGGTAATTTGTGTATTATGGGAGGAGAGAGGGTGAGATAGAGGGGGTTTAGTTTCGTTAAAACAGTGGCTTGAATAGTCTATTTGGGTGAGTATAAGAAATTAGTTTTGATAAAGTGTTTTTTGAAAGGGAGGTATGTTTAGGTGATTGGAGAAAGAAGTTGTGAGAGGGTGGGGGTGGACTTAGGTTTATATGTGATGGAGAATAGCTAGGAAAATATATTTCATGAAACGTATGAAACCATATGGATTTGATTTAATTAGGTTGATTATGATTGTATTAGAAATAAGCTTGGGTTTAGAACACAAGTTGAAAGTGATTAGAGCGAAAGGCCAACTAAACGGTGTCCGAAAAATATAAGAAAAATACCGGGACGACCATGTCGACGAGAGAATTGAGGCTAAGAAGATCGGTCACGGGCTAGGGCGATGAAAAACGGAACTAAAAATAAAAAGGTCTAACGATTGAAATGGAAGCTACGACACCTCTTCAAACAAAGTTATTTTGTGGGAAAATGAGCCGTGAAATGACGTCCACGAAAAATCCCACAAATGAGTACTCTCTCAGAGGGTCACAACGACCTATCATAACATATGGTTTGGATACAAGAAGAGGCAACTAAAAATACGCGTACGAAAGAAAGGTAAGTCGTATGATCGAAAAGCGACCGTGACATCCTATGTTCCCTTCACTTCGTTGGGAGCCTTCCACTAAATTTTCACTTATATCTGCTTGGGAAGTTATTCGGCCCGTGTCTCTATTGTCCCTTACTATGATGTGGTTTGGTTCCCTAAATGTTGCCCTAAAATGTCTACATGTCTTCTTAGGGCTTCGAATGCTAAGTTGCTGACTTCTGACTATCTCATTAAGCGGAACATGTCAGTTGTTAATATCTCATGTGTTTTATGTCAGTATCCTTCGAAATCCATTAAACATCTATTTTTTGAATGTCCCTTCACATTATATCTATGGGAGTTATGTAGACTAAAGCTGAGCCTCTCCCATGGGCCTATTGGGACTCTATTGGAAGAGGTGACCCTTATACATGATCGCTTCAAGAGCAAGACAAAAATATCTGGTATATCTCGCCCAGTTATCTGCTCAGTGGTATGGCATACATGGCATGATAGGAATAGAAGGGTGTTCAACAACTCTGGCAAGCATAAAGTCCTCATTTTCAGAGATATTTATGAAGATGTCCACGTTCTCAGCGCTTCCATCAGTTGGAAGGAAGGAAGGCAAAACTTTCGCATAGCCCGGGGAAATTGGTCCTAGCTTGTAATCTCTTGATGTATCGGTAGCTTAGATTCTTTCTATGATTGGCTAGTAGGGGATGACGACGCATGTGTCCTCTCTCCCCTCTACGTCCAAGATTAGATTAATATCTATGTTTTACCGAGGTGTATATTTTACTATAGCTGCTTATTAATGAAATTTAATTATCTTTCAAAAAAAATAAGATAGAAATCTTACAGAAAATGTAGAAAATAGCTCAGCGCTCAAAAAATTCGCAATAATGTCCGTTGGAACTGGGAGATCGCCATATTCATCTGAAAAATAAGATAAGACAAAATTAGGCTATAAAAATCTTATCATTTAATATAACAATCAATATCTAACAGAAAATGTGGGAAATAGCACGGAGCTCAGAAAATTCCACAAAAGTTTCGGTTGGAACCGGAAGATCACCATATTCAACGGAAAAATAATAGAAGAAAAACTTAGACTATAAAAGTCATATCAATTAATAAAAAGTTCTATACCTTCAATAAACTGTAGAATATAGTTTTGAGTTTAAAACAATCCGCAAAAATGGCCGTTGGAACCGGGAGATCTACATCTTCAACTAAAAAACCAGAGAAGACAAAATTAGGCTATAAAAATCATATCATTTAATATAAAGATTCATATCTTACAGAAAATTTAGAATTGCCCGGAGCTCAGAAAAATCCGCAAAATGTCCGTTGGAATCGGGTAATCGCCATCTTCAATGAAAAAGGAGAACGAAAAATTAGGCCTAAAAATCATATCATTTAATAAAAAGATCTATAACTTCCCAAAAATATAGAAAAATACACATGAGCTCAGAAAAAGCCGCAAAAATTTCCGTTGGAACCGGGAAATCGCCAACTTCAACTAAAAAATAAGAGAAGACAAAATTAGGCTATGAAAATCAAATCATTTAATATGAAAATATATATCTTCTAGAAAATTTAGAAAATAGCACGGAGCTCAGAGAAATTCGCAAAATGTCCGATGGAAGTGGGATATCTCCATCTTCAAGTGAAAAAAGAGATAGGCCAAAAAATCATATCAATTAATAAAAAGATTCATAACTTCCCAAAAATGTAGAAAAATAGTCCAGAACTCGGAAAATGTTCGTTGGAAGCAGGAGATCATTGTCTTTAAGTGAAAAATAAGAGAGGAAAAAATTATGCTACAAAAATCATATCATTTAATAAAAAGAGCTATATCTTCAATAAAATGTAGAAAATAGCATCGTGCTCATAAAATCTCCGAAAATGTCTGTTGGAACCAGGAGATCGCCATCTTCAACTAAAAAATAAGAGAAGAAAATTTAGGCTATAAAAATTATATCATTTAATCTAAAGATACATTTCATACAAAAAATGTAGAAAATAGCCAGAGCTTAGAAAAATCCGCAAATATGTCAGTTGGAACTGGGAGATCACCATCTTCATCTGAAAAAAATGAGAAGATAAAATTAGGCCAAAAATCATATTATTTAATAAAAAGGTCCATATCTTCTAGACACTGTAGAAAATATCATCTAGGTCGGAAAATCCGCAAAAATCTCTGTTGGAACCGTGAGAACGACATCTTCAATTGAAAAATAAGAGAAGACAACATTAGGCCAAAGAATCATTTCATTTAATAAAACGATCCATATCTTCCATAAAATGAAGAAAAATTGCCCCAAGCTAACAAAAAGCTGTAAAAACGTCCGCGGGAACCGATAGATCTCAATATTCAATTGAAAAAAATAAAAGAAGAAAAACGTAGGATATAAAAATCATATCATTTAATAAAAAATTCATATCTTCCTTAAAATGTAGAAAATAACACTAAGCTTCATAAAATCTGCAAATAATTTTGTTGGAACCGGAAGATCGCCATCTTCAACTAAAAATAAGAGTAGACAAAATTAGGCAATAAAAATCAAATCATTTAATATAAAGATTCATATCTTACAGAAAATGTAAAAAAATCCTAAGGCTCAGAAAAATCCGCAAAAATGTTCGTTGGAACGTGAAGATCGTCATCTTCATCTCAAAAAATAGAGAAGACAAAATTAAGCCAAAAAATCATATCATTTCATTAAAAAATCCATATCTTTCAAAAAATGTAGAAAAATAGACTGAAGCTAAGAAAAATATGCAAAAATGTCCATTGGAACATGGAGATCTCCATCTTCAACTGAAAAAAATAAGAGAAGACAAACATATGCTACAAAAATCATATCATTTATAAAAATGTAGAAAATAGCACCGAGCTTATTAAAATCAGCAAAAATATCTGTTGGAATATGTAGATTGCCATATTCAAATTAAAAAAAGAGAAGACAAAATTAGGCCAAAACTTCATTTCATTTCCTAAAAAGAAACATATCTTCAAGAAAATGTAGAAAAATAGTCTCAAGCTAAGAAAAATTTGTGAAAATGTCCGTTGAATCCGGGAGATCGCCATATTCAACTGAATAAAATAAGGGAATACAAACGTAGGCTATAAAATCATATTATTTAATAAAAAGTTTTATATCTTCCATAAAACGTAGAAAATAGCATCGAGCTTAAACAATACGCAAAAATGTCCGTTGGAACCAGAAGATCACCGTCTTCAAATGAAAATTAAGGAAAGACAACATTAGGCTATAAAAATCATATAATTTAATATAAAGATTCATATCTTACAGAAAATTTAGAAAATATCACGGAGATCAGAAAAATCTGTAAATATGTTAGTTGGAACTGGGCGATCGCCAGCTTCAATGAAAAAAATAAGAGAAGACAAATTTAATCCTGAAATCATATCATTTAATAAAAGATGTAGAATTTTCCGAAAATCTAGAAAAATAGCACCGAACTAAGAAAAAGCTGCAAAAATATCAGTTGGAACCGGGAAATCGCCATCTTCTTCTAAAAACGTGAAGACAAAATTAGGCTATAAAAATCCTATCATTTAATATAATAATCCATATCTTCCAGAAAATTAGAAAATAGCCTAGATCTCAGAAAAATCCGCACAAATGTACGTTGAAAATGGGAGATTGACATCTTCAACTGAAAAAAGGGAAGACAAAATTAGGTCAAAAAATCATATCATTTAATAAAAAGATCTATAATTTCCCAGAAATATAGAAAAATAGTCCCAAGCTTAGAAATATCTGCAAAAATGTTAGTGGAAGCGAGAGATCACCATCTATAAGTGGAAAATAAGACAAGACAAAATTAGGCTACAAAAATCATTTCATTTAATTAAAAGAGCCGTATCTTTAATAAAAGGTAGAAAATAGCCCCGAGCTCAGAAAAATCCGTTAAAATGTTTGTTGGAAGCGAGAGATTGACATCTTCAACTGAAAAATAAGGGAAGAAAAATTTGGCTATAAAAATCATATCATTTGATCTAAAGATACATATCTTTCAGAAAATGTAGAAAATAGCATATAGCTCAAAAAAATCCGCAAAAATATCTGTTGGAACTGGAATATCAACATATTCATCTGGGAAAAAATTAGGCCAAAAATCATATTATTTAATAAAAAGATCCATATCTTCCAGAAAATGTAGAAAATAGCCTCAAGGTCAAAAAATCTGCAAAAATCTCCGTTGGGATCGTGAGAACGCCATATTCAACTGAAAAAAATGAGAGAAGACAACATTAGGCCAAAAATCATATTATTTAATAAAATGATCCATATCTATCATAAAATAAATAAAAAATAGCACAAACTAACAAAAATCAGTAAAAATGTCCGCTGAACTATTAGCTCGCAATATTCAACTGAAAAAATAAGACAAGAAAAACACGTAGGATATAAAAATGATATCATTTAATAAAAAAATTGTGCAAAAATTTTCGTTGGAACCGGACGATCGACATCTTTAACTAAAAAATAAGAGTAGACAAAATTAGGCCAAAAATCATGTCATTAATTAAAATATCCATATCATCATGAAAATTTTGAAAATAGACTCGAGGTCAGAATAATCCGCAAAATTGTCTCTTGGAACCGGGAGATCTCCATCTTAAACTGAAAAATAAGAGATGACAAAATTATGTTATAAAAATCATATCATTTAAAATATAGATTCAGATTATACAAAAAAATATAGAAAATATCTTACAACTCAAAATAAATCCACAGAAATGTCCATTGGAATCGATAAATCGCCATCTTCAAAGTAAAAAAAGAGAAGACAATATTAGGCCAAAAATCATATCATTTCATAAAAAGGTACGTAACTTCCATAAAATGTAGAAAAATAGTCTCATGTTAAGAAAACCCTGCAAAAATGTCCGCTGGAACTGGGAGATCGCTATCTTCAACTGAAAAAAATAAGAGAAGGCAATCATAGGCTATAAAAATTATATCATTTAATAAAAAGATACATATCTTCCAAAAAATTTAGAAAATAGCACCGAGATCAGAAAATCCGCAAAAAATTCTATTGGAAACAGGATATCACCATCTTCTAAAGAAAATTAAAAGACAAACTTAATTAATAAAAATCTTACTATTTAATAAAATGAACCACATCTTCAATAAACTATAGAAGATATTCCCGTGCTTAGAAAATCTGAAAAAATTCTATTGGAACCGGGTGTTCGCCATCTTCAAATTAAAAAAATTAAGAGAATACAAAATTAGGCCAAAAAATCATATCATTTAATGAAAAATCCATAACTTCTCAAAAATGTATAAAAATAGTGCAATATGTTGCTGGCGTTTCTTACCGATTCTAGAGCTGTGGACCATGGACAGGATCATAACTTCGTCTTCGTCTTAGTGTCGAGAGTACAGCTTACCAGATGGAGGTGTTCCATAAGCCCCAGCTTCCCCTTTTGCAATAAAGTTTCAATATTATTTCAGTTTGAATATTGTTAAAATTTGTTATTAGTTTTTCGTTCGCATTTTTGGTGGCCTCGATCATCCACCCCTCCCTCTCGGCGATCAATTCCGGAGGCCTTCGCCTCGATCATCCACTACTCCCTCTCGCCATATGACTCAATCATCCGCTACTTCTTTCTTTTGAGCACAGACAAACGTTGCACGGTAAGGATTTCACTAATGATATTTTTAGAATTCTGATCATGAATTCATTGGTAGGATTATGATTTTTCTTGTAAGAGTAATATAACATTGTGTATAAAATTCTTTGGTTATTTGGTAATTTTATTGGATTCTAACATTCATTTGATAATGATTTCACTACATATATATTTAAAATTCTAATCATGATATATCTAAAATTCTAATCAAGATAACTTTACATAATAATCGATGTATACATAATAAGAATTATTTTCTATGCCTTTTTGTGGACTTCGTTGGCAACAGAATGCTTTAGGAATTTTGGAATTGTTTAGGAAACTATTTGTAAGGACGTCTCAATCTTTTTTATATGCAGCAAAAAAAATATATACACTTTCGACACATTTTTTGTGCAGGCAAAGTCCAGTCTTTAGATGAAATAAGTGTTTCCTGATAATTATAACAATCTAAACATTATAACAATCTAAACACATACAGTACATTAACCAATTAGTTTACAATCTTGACATTTGTAAACTAATTGGTTAATGTAAACTAATTGGTTAATGTACTGGCTGTGTTTAGATAGTTATAATTAGCAAGAAACACTTATTCCATCTAAAGACTGGACTTTGCCGGCACAAAAATGTGTCGAAAGTGTATATATATATTTTCGCTGAATACAAAAAAGATTGAGACATCCTTACAAATAGTTTCCTAAACTATTCCAAAGTTCCTAAAGCATTCTGTTGCCAACGAAGTCAACAAAAAAGGCATAGAAAATACTTCATATTATTATGTATACATCAATTATTATGTAAAAATATCTTGATTAGAATTTTAGATATATCATGATTAGAATTTTAAATATATATGTAGTGAAATCATTATCAAATGAATATTAGAATCCAATAAAATTACCAAATAACCAAAGAATTTTATACACAATGTTATATTACTCTTACTAGAAAAATCATAATCCTACCAATGAATTCATGATCAGAATTCTAAAAATATCATTAGTGAAATCCTTACTATGTAACATTTGCCTGTACTCAAAAGAAAGAGGTGGTGGCTGACTGAGTCATATGGTAAGAGGGAGTAGTGGATGATCTAGGCAAAGGCCTCCGAAATTGATCGCCGAGAGGGAGGGGTGGATGATCGAGGCCACCAAAAATGAGAACGAAAAACAAATAACAAATTTTAACAATATTCAAACTGAAATAATATTGAAACTTTAGTGCAATGGGGGGAGCTGGGGCTTGTGGAACACCTCCATCTGGTAAGAAATACTCGACACGAAGACAAAGACGAAGTTATGATCATGTTCATGGTCCACGGCTCTAGAATCAGTAAGAAACGCTAGCAACACTTGCCTCCCAGAACTTGCCTCCCAGAACTTGCACAAGGTTATGTATAAAAAATCCATAACCCACAAAAATATCTATTAGAACCGGGAGATCGCCATGTTCAACTGAAAAATAAGAGAACAAAGAATTAGGCTACAAAATCATATCATTTAATAAAAAGATCCATATCTTCAATAAAAATGTAAAAATGTAGCCCTGAGCTTAGAAAAATCCATAAATATGTCCGTCCAGAGATCGTCATCTTCATTTGAAAAGTAAGAAAAGACAAAATTTGGCTATAAAAATAATATCATTTAATCTAAAGATCCATATCTTACAGAAAAAATAAGAGAAGACAAATGTAGTTTATAAAAATAGTATCATTTATAAAAATGTCGAAAATAGCACCGAGCTTATAAAAATCTGCAAAAATGTCCGTCAGTACAGGGATATCGCCATCTTCAACTGAAAAATAAGTGGAGACAAAATTAAGTCAAAAATCATATCATTTAATAAAAAGATCCATATTTTTCGAAAATTTAGAAAATAATCCCGAGGTCAGAATAATACGTAAAATGTCTGTTAGAAATGAGAGATCACTATCTTCAACTGAAAAATAAGAAGAAAATTTTAGGCCAATAAATCATATCATTTAATAAAAAGATACATAACTTCTCGAAAATGTAGAAAAATAGCCCCGACCTCAGAGAAATCCGCAAAAATGTCATATGGCCATCTTCAACTAAAAAATAAGAGAAGATAAAATTAGTTTATAAACATCATATCATTTAATATAAAGATTCATATTATATAAGAAATATAGAAAATAGCCCATAGATCAAAACAAATCCGCACAAATGTCCTCTGGAACTGGGAGATCACCATCTTCAAAGTAAAAAAGAGAAGACAAAATTGGACCAAAAAATCACATCATTTCATAAAAAGATACATATATTCTAGAAATTGTAGAAAAATAGTCTCAAGCTAAAAATAGCACAAATGTCCGTTGGAATCGGGAGATCGCCATCTTCAACTGAAAAAATAAGAGAAGACAAACGTATGCTATAAAAATCAAATTATTTATAAAAAATTTCTATATCTTTCATAAAATGTAGAAAATAACACCAAACTCAATAAAAAATACACAAATATGTCTGTTGGAACCGGGAGGTCGTCATCTTCAACAGAAAAATATGAGAAGACAAACGTAAGAAAAAAATCACATCATTTACAAAAAAGATAAAAAAATTTTCGAAAGTCTAGAAAATAGCCATGAGCTGAGAAAAACCGTAAAAATCTTAGTTGGAACCGGTAGATCACCATCTTCAACTGAAAAATATGAGAAGAAAAAATTAGGATATTAAAATCTATCACTTAATCTAAAGATTCTTATCTTCCAGAAAGTGCCCAAAATAGCCCCGAGCTCAGAAAAATCGACAAAAATGTCCTTTAGAACCGGGGGACATCTTCAACTGAATAATAAGAGAAGACAAAATTAGGATATAAAAATGAAATCCTTTAATATAAAGATTCATATCATACAAAAAAATCAGAAAATGGCTCCGTGTTGAGAAAAATCCGAAAAGAATGTTCGTTGGAACCGTGAGATCGCCATCATCAACTGGAAAATAAGAGAAGACAAAATTAGGCTAAAAATCATATCATTTAATAAAAACATACATATCTACCATAAAATGTAGAAAATAGCACTAAGCTCAGAAAAATACGCACAAATGTCTGTTTGAACAGTGAGATCGCCATCTTCAACCAAACATAAAGAGAAGACAAAATTAGGCCAAAAAATCATATCATATAATAAAAAGATTCATTTCTTCCAGAAAAGGTGAAAAAAGCACAAATCTAAGAAAAATCCACAAAAATGTCCGTTGGAACCTGGAGATCGCCATCTTCAACTAAAAAATATGAGAAGACAAAATTAGGCTATACAAATCTTGTCATTTAATAAAGAGATCTGTTTCTTTAATAAAATGTAGAAAATAGCATGGAGCTCAGAAAAATCCACAAAAAATATCTGTTGGAACTGGGAGATCGCCATCTTCAACTAAAACATAAGAGAACAAAAATTAGGATATAAAAATCATATCATTTAATATAAAGATTCTTATCTTCCAGAAAGTGTAGAAAATAGCCACGAGCTCAGAAAAATCCGCAAAAATGTCCCTTGGAACCGGGAGATCGCCATCTACAACTTAAAAATAAGAGAATACAAAATTAGGCCAGAGTACAAACTTAGTCTATAAAAATCATATCATTTAATTAAATGAATCACATCTTCAATAAACCGTAGAAAATATTCCCAAGCTCAGAAAAATCTGCAAAACTGTCTGTTGCAACTGGGAGTTTGCCATCTTCAAATAAAAAATAAAAGAAGACAAAATTAGGCCAAAAATCATATCACTTAATAAAAATATCAATAACTTCCCAAAAATGCAGAAAATTAGTTCTGAGCTCACAAAAATCTGCAAAGATGTCTGTTGGAACTGGAAGATCGCCATGGACAACTAAAAAATAAGAGAAGACAAAATTAGTCTACAAAAATCATATCATTTAATAAAAATATCATATCTTCAATAAAATGTAAAAAATTACCCTAAGCTCAGAAAAATCCGTAAAAATATCCATTGGGAGATTGTCATCTTCAACTGAAAAATAAGTGAAGATAAAATTTGGCTATAAAAATCATATCATTTAATCTAAAGATGCATATCTTACAGAAAATATAGATAATATCCCGGAGCTAAGAAAAATCGGTAAAAAGTCCGTTGGAACCGGGAGATCGCCATCTTCATCTGAAAAGTAAGAGAAGACAAAATTAGCCAAAAATCATATCATAAAAAGATCCATATCTTCCAGGAAATGTAGAAAATAGCCCCGAGGTCAGAAAAATTCACAAAAATATCCGACAGAACCGGGAGATTGCAATTTTCAACTGAAAAATAAGAGAACACAAACTTAGTCTAAAAAATCATATCATTTAATTAAAAGATCCATATCTTCATTAAACCTTAGAAAATAGCCATGAGGTGAGAAAATTAGCAAAAATTTCTGTTGGAACCGGGATATCGCCATATTCAACTGAAAAATAAGAGAATGCAAACTTAGTCTATTAAAATCATATCATTTAATAAAAAAATACATATCTTAAATAAACTATAGAAAATAGTTCCAAGTGTAGAAAAATATGCAAAAATGGCTATTGGAACCGAGAGAGCGACATCTTCATTAAAAAAATAAGAGAAGACCAAATTAGGCTTTAAAAATCATATCACTTAATATAAAGATTTATAACTTACAGAAAATTTAGAAAATATCATGAAGCTGAGAAAAATCCGCAAAAATATCTGTTGGAAATGTGAGATCGCCAAATTCAATTGAAAAAAAGAGAAGACAAAATTAGGCCAAAAAATCATTTCGTTTAATAAAAAGATCCATAACTTCCCGAAAATGTAGAAAAATAGGCCTAACATCAGAAATATCCGCAAAAATGTCCGTTGGAAGCTGGAGATCACCATCTTCAAATGAAAAATAAGAGAAGACAAAATTAGGCAACAAAAATCATATCTTTTAATAAATACAGATGTATCTTCAATAAAATGTAGAAAATAGCCCCGAGCTCAGAAAAATCTGCAAAAATGTCAGTTGGAATCGGGAGATCGCTGTATTAAACTGAAAATAAGAGAAAACAAAATTATGTTATAAAAATCATATCATTTAATCTAAAGATACATATCTTACAAACAATGTGAAAATTGCCCGAAGCCCAGAAAATCGGCAAAAATGTTTGTTGGAACCGAGAGAACGCTATCTTCATCTGAAAAATATGAGAAGATAAAATTAGGCCAAAATATATTATTTAATAAAAATAAACATATCTTCCAGAAAATGTAGAAAATAGCCTTTAGGTCCAAAAAAATCCGCAAAAATCTCCTTTGGAACTGTGAGCACGCCATCTTCAATGAAAAATAATAGAAGATAACATTAGGCCAAAAAACCATATCATTTAATAAAATGATCCATATCTTCCATAAAATTTACAAAAATCAGTAAGAATGTCCGCTGGAACCGGTAGATCGCAATATTCAACTGAAATAAGAGAAGAAAAATGCAGTATATAAAAATCATATCATTTAGTAAAAACTTTATATCTTTCACATGTAGAAAAAAGCTTAGAGCTTCGAAAAATCGGCAAAAAAATTCTTCTCCTAGACAAAATCAGGCGAAAAAATCATATCATTTGGTTAAAAGATCGCCATCATGAACTGGAAAATAAGAGAAGATAAAATTAGGCAACAAAAATCAAATCAATTAATTTAAAGATCTTTATCTTTAAGAAAATATAGAAAATAGACCCGAGCTCAGAAAAATACGCAAAAATTTCCGTTGGGATCGGGATATCGCCATCATCAATTGAAAATTAAGAGAAGACACGAATAGGCTAGAAAAACATATCATTTAATATTAAGATCCATATCTTACAGAAAATGTTAAAAATTACCCGGAACTCAAAAAAATCCACAAAAATGTCCGTTAGACCGGAAGATCGCCATCTTTAACGAAAAAAATAAGAGAAGACAAAATTAGTCCAAAAATCATATCGTTTAATAAAAACATATGTATCTTCCAAAATGTAGAAAAATAGCCCGGAGCTAAGAAAAATCCACAAAAAATGTCCATTAGAACCATGAGATCGCCATCTTTAACTGAAAATATGCGAAGACAAACTTAGGTTATAAAAATCATATCATTGAATAAAAAGATACGTTCATAAAATTTAGAAAATAGCCCCGAGATTAGAAAATCCGTAGAAAATTCCAGAAACGGGATATCACTATCTTCAACTGAAAAATAATAGAAGACTATCTTAGTCTATAAAAATCATATCATTTAACAAAATGAACCACAACTTCAATAAACTGTAGAAAATATTCTCGAGCTGAGAAAAATTTACAAAAATATCAGTTGGAAACGGGAGTTCGCCATCTTCAAATTAAAATAGGAGAAATTAAAATAGGAGAAGACAAAATTAGGCCAAAAATCCTATTTTTTAATAAACAGATCCATAACTTCCTAAAAATGTAGAAAAATAGTTCCGAGCTCAGAAAAATCCGATAAGAATTCCTTTTGAACCGGGAGATCGCAATGTTCAACTGAAAAATAAGAGAAGGCAAAATTGGCTACCAAAATTATATCATTTAATAAAAAGATCCATATCTTCAATAAAATGTAATAAAGCACTGAGCTCAGAAAAATCTGCAAAAATATGCCTCCGGAGATCGTCATCTTCAACTAAGAAACGAGAAGACCAAATTTGGCTCTAAAAAATCGTATCATTTAATCTAAAGATCGATTTCTTACAGAAAATGTAGAAAATAGCCCGGAGCTAAAAAATCTGCAAAAATGTTGGTTAGAACCAGGAGATCGTCATCTTCATCCGAAAAGTAAGAGAAGACAAAGTTAGGCCAAAAATCATATTATTTAATAAAAAGATGCATATCTTCCAAAATTGTAGAAAATATCCTTGAGTTTAGAAAAATCTGCAAATATGTCTGTCCGAACTGGGAGATTGCCATTTTAAACTGACAAATAAGAGGCGACAAACTTAGTCTTTGAAAATCATATCATTTAATTAAAAGATCCATATCTCTAAAAAACTATTAAAAATTGCCACGAGCTGAGAAAAATTCGCAAAAATTTCTGTTGGAACCGAGAGATCGCCATCTTCCACTGAAAATATGAGAAGACAATTTAGGCTATAAAAAACATATCATTTAATATAAAGAGTCATATCTTTAACTGAGAAATACGCAAAAATGTCTATTGGAACCGGGAGATCGCCATCTTCAACTGAATAATAAGAGAAGACAAAATTATCCAAAAAATCATATAATTTAATAAAAAGATACATATCATACAGAAAATGTATAATTGAGCTCTACACTCAGAAAAATTCGCAAAAATGTCTGTTGGAACCGGGAGTGGCCATTCTCAACTGAAAATAAGAGAAGACAAAATTACGCCATAAAATTCATAAAATTTAATAAAATGACAGATATCTTCACTACAATCTAGAAAATAGCCCGGCGCTTAGAAAAATCCGAAAAAATTTCCGTTGGAACCGGAAGATCGCCATCTTCAACTGAAATGTAAGAGAAGACAAAAAAAATAATATCATTTAATAAAAAGATCGTCGTCTTCAAGTAGAAAATAAGAGAAGACAAATTTAGGCAATAAAAATAATGTTAATTAATAAAAAGATGCATATCTTTCATAAAATGTAGAAAATAGCACCAATCTCAAAAAATGATATATAAAAATATTATTAGTTAAAGATGGCGATATCCCGGTTACAACGGACATTTTATAGATGAAGATGGTGATTTCCTGGTTGCGAATTTTGTCTTCTCTTATATATCAATTGAAGATGGCGATTTCTCTGTTTCAACGAACATTTTTAGCGTAATTTTGTCTTCTCTGATATCATTTAATAAAGCAATCCACATCTTCTAGAAAATGTGAAAAATAGCCCGGAGATCAGAAAAATCCGCAAAAATGTCCGTTGGAATGGGGAGATCGCCATCTTCAATCGAAATATAAGAGAAGACAAAATAATGCCAAATAATCATATCATTTAATAAAAAGATTACCATCATCGACTTGAAAATAATAGAAGACAAAATTTGGCAGCAAAAATCATATGAATTAATATAAAGGTACTTATATTCCAAAAAATATAGAAAATAGCCTTGAGCTAAGAAAAATACTCAAAAATTTCCGTTGGAAATGCGAGATCGCCATCTTCAACCGAAAAATAAGAGAAGGCAAAATTAGGGCATAAAAATCATATCATAAATATAAAGATCCTTATCTTACAGAAAAGGTAGAAAATAGCGCAGAGCTCAGAAAAATACGCCAAAATGTCTGTTGGAACCGAGAAATCACCATATTCAACTGAAAAATAAGAGAATACAAACTTAATCTATAAATATCATATCATTTAATAAAAAGATCCATATCTTCAATAAACGGTAGAATATAGTTTAGAGTTTAGAAAAATCTGAAAAAATGGCCGTTGGAACCTGGAGATCGTCGTCTTCAATTGAAAAAATAAGAGAAGACAAAATTAGGCTATAAAAATCATATCATTTACTATACAGATCCATATCTTACAGAAAATTAAGAAAATAGCTCAAAGCTCAGAAAAATACACACAAATATCTGTTGGAAATGGGATATCTCAAGTTTTCAACTTAAAAAAGAGAAGACAAAATTAGGCCAAAAAATCATATCAATTAATAAAAAGATCCATAACTTCCCGAAAATGTAGAAAAATAGTCCTAAGCTCATAAATATCAGTGAAAAAGTCCGTTGGAAGTGGGAGATCATCATCTTCAAGTGAAAAATAAAAGAAGACAAAATTAGGCTACAAAAATCTTATCATTTTAATAAAAGAGCCATATCTTTAATAGAATGTAGAAAATAGCCTCGAGCTCAGAAAAATGTACAAAAACGTCCGTTGGAACCGGAAGATCGACATCTTCAACTGAAAAATAAGAGAAGTCAAAAAAGGCTATAAAAATAATATCATTTAATCTAAAGATACATTTCTTACATAAAATGTTGAAAATAGCCTGGAGCTCAAAAAAATCCGAAAAAATATCTGTTGGAACCGAGAGATCGACATCTTCATCTGAAAAATGTGAGAAGCTAAAATTAGCCAAAAAATCATATTATTTAATAAAAAGATCCATATCTTCCAGAAAATGTAGAAAATAGCATATAATTCAAAAAAATTCACAAAAATCTCTGTTGGAACCGTGAGAATGACATCTTCATTTGAAAAATAAGAGAATACAATATTATGGCAAAAAAACAAATCCTTTAATAAAATGATCCATATCTTCCATAAAATGAAGAAAAATGGCCCAAGCTAACAAAAATCAGTAAAATATCCACTGGAACCGGTAGATCGTAATATTCAACTGAAAAAAAATAAGAGAAGAAAAACGTAGGATATTAAAATCATATCATTTAATAAAAAAATTCATAACTTTTCGAAAATTTAGAAAAATAGCCCCGCGCTCAGAAAAATATGCAAAAATTTCCCTTGGAACAGGGAGATCACCATCTTCATCTGAAAAATAAGAGATGACAAATTATGTTATTAAAATCATATTGTTTAATATAGGGTAAATGACATTAAAATACCCTAACGTTTGGGCCATTTTCACTTATATACCCTATCGTTCATTTTGGTAAACTTTGATACCCAAATCAAAATTTGATGTAGGATTGGAGGAGGAAATATTGTCTGAAGAGGAGGCTGAAAACACTGTGCATCCCAGACATAGGAAGACTGATGGAATGCATGTATTTGGAGGCCTCTTCAGACAATATTTCCTCCTCCAATCCTACATCAAATTTAGATTTGGGTATCAAAGTTTACCAAAATGAACGATAGGGTATATAAGTGAAAATGGCCCAAACGTTGGGGTATTTTAATGTCATTTCCCCTTTAATATATAGATTCATATTATACAAAAAATACAAGAAATAGTCAGGAGCTCAAAAAACTCCGCACAAAAGCCCATTGGAACCTGGCGATCGTCATCTTTAAACTAAAAAAGAGAAGACAAAATTAGGCCAAAAAATCATATCATTTCATAAAAAGATATATAACTTCCATAAATTGTAGAAAAATCCGGGAAAATGTCCATTAAACCGGGAGATCGCCATCTTCAACTGAAAAATTAGAGAAGACAATATAGGCTATAAAAATCATACCTTTAATATAAATATTCAAATCTTTAACTAAAAATACGCTAAAATGTCATTGGAACCGGGAGATCGCCATCTTCTACTGGAAAATAAGAGAAGAAAAAATTAACCAAAAAATCATATCATTTAATAAAAAATACATATCTTCAAGAAAATGAATAAATGAGCTCTACACTCAGAAAAATTCGTAAAAATGTCTGTTGGAACCGGGAGAAGGCCATTTTCAACTTAAAAAATAAGAGAAGACAAAATTAGGCCATAAAAATTATATCATTTAATAAAATGACACATATCTTCAATAAAATCTTGAAAATAGCACCGTACACATAAAAATCCGAAGAAATTTCAGTTGGAACCGGGAGATCACCATCTTCAACTGGAATATATGAGAAGATAAAATTAGACCAAAAAATCATATCATTTAATAAAAAGATCGCCATCTTGAACTTGAAAATAAGAGAAGACAAATTTAGGCTATAAAAATCATATCAATTAATAAAAAGATCCGTATCTTTCATAAAAAGTAGAAAATAGCACCAAGCTAAGAAAATGATATATAAAAATATTATCAGTTGAAGATGGCGATATCCCGGTTACAGCGGACATTTTTAAAGATGAAGATGGAGATTTACTGGTTGCAAATTTTGTCTCCTCTTATATTTCAGTTGAAGATGGCGATTTCTTGGTTTCAACGGACATTTTTGGTGTAATTTTGTCTTCTCTAATATCATTTAATAAAATGATCTATATCTTCCCGAAATGTGAAAAATAGCCCGTAGCTCAGGAAAATACGCAAAAATGTCCGTTGGAACCGGGACTGCCAACTTCAACCGAAATATAAGAGAAGACAAAATAAGGGGAAAAATCATATCATTTAATTAAAAGATCGCCATCATCAACTTGAAAATAAGAGAAGATAAAATTAGGCAGCAAAAATCATATCAATTAATATAAAGTTCATTATTCTTCCAGAAAATAAAGAAAATATCCCAAAGCTCAGAAAAATCTGCAAAAATATCCGTTGGAAACAAGAGATCGCCATCTTCATCTAAAAATAAGAGAAGACAAAATTAGGTCATAAAATCATATCATTTAATATAAAGATTCACACCTTCCAGAAAATATAGAAAATAGCCCAGAGCTCAGAAAGATACGAAAAAAATTCCATTGGAACAGGGAGATAGCCATCTTCAACTAAAAAATAAGAGAAAACAAAATTAGGCCATAAAAATCATTCTTTTAGTATAAAGATCAATTTCTTACAAAAAATGTAGAAAATTGCTCAGGGCTCAGAAAGTTCCGCAAAAATTTCTGTTGGAATCGGGAGATCGCCATATTCAACTGAAAAATAAGAGAAGACAAACTTAGTACGTAAAAATCATACCATTTAATAAAAAGATCCAATCTTCAATAAACTGTAGATAACAGTTTCGAGTTTAGAAAAATCTGCAAAAATGGCCGTTGGAACCGGGAGAGTAACATCTTCAATTGAAAAACAGAGAAGGCAAAATTAGGCAATAAAAATCATATCATTTAATATAAAGATTCATATCTTACAGAAAATTTAGAATTGCCCGGAGCACAGAAAAATCCACAAAAATGTCCGTTGGAACCGGGCGATTGCCATATTCAACAAAAAACATAAGAGAAGATAAACTTATGCCTAAAAATCATATCATTTAATAAAAAGATCCATAACTTCCTGAAAATGTAGAAAAATAGCCCCGAGTTCAGAAAAGCCGCCAAAATATCTGTTGGAACCGGGAAATCGCAATCTACAACTGAAAAATAAGAGTAGACAAAATTAGGATATAAAAATCATATCATTTAATATAAAAATCCATATCTTATAGAAAATTTAGAAAATAGCCCGGAGTCCAAAAAAATCTGCACAAATATCCGTTGGAAATGGGATATCACCATCTTCAACTAAAAAAAGAGAAGACAAAATTATGCCGAAAAATCTTATCAATTAATAAAAAAATCCATAACTTCTCGAAAATGTAGAAAAATAGTCACAAGCTCATAAATATCAGCAAAAATGTCTGTTGAAAGCGGGAGATCGTTAACTTCAAGTGAAAAATAAGAGAAGAAAAAATTAGGCTACAAAAATCATATTATTTAATAAAAAGAGACATATCTTCAATAAAATGTAGAAAATAAACCCAAGCTAAGAAAAATAAGAAAAATACCCGTTGGAATCGGGAGATCGCCATCTTCAACTGAAAAATAAGAGAAGACAAATTTAGGCTATAAAAATCATATCATTTAATCTAAAGAACATTTCTTACAGAAAATGTTGAAATTAGCCTGGAGCTCAGAAAAATCCGCAAAAATGTCCGTTGGAACCGGGAGATCGCCATCTTCATCTGAAAAATATGAGAAGATAAAATCGGTGAAAAATCATATTATTTAATAAAAAGATCCTTATCTTCCAGAAAATGTAGAAAATAGCCTCTAATTCAAAAAAATCCGCTAAAATCTCCGTTGGAACAATGAGAACGACCTCTTCAACTGAAAAATAAGAGAAGACAACATTAAGCCAAAAAAATCATATCCTTTAATAAAATGATCCATATCTTCCATAAAATGAAGAAAAATAGTCCCAAGCTAACAAAAATCAGTAAAAATGTCCGATGGAACTGGTATATTGCAATATTCAACTGAAAAAAATAAGAGAAGAAAAACAGAGGATATAAAAATCATATCATTTAATAAAAAATTCATAACTTCGAAAATGTAGAAAAATAGCCCGGAGCTCAGAAAAATCAGCAAAAATGTCCCATGGAACCGGGAAATCGCCAGCTTCATCTAAAAAAGTGATGACAAATTAGGTAAAAAAATCATATCATTTAAATAAAGATTCATAGTATACAAAATTCTATATAATATTTCGGGGATCAAAAAAATCCACACAAATGTCCATTGGAACCGGGAGATCGCCATCTTCAAATTAAAAAAAGGGAAGACAAAATTAGGCCAAAAATCGAATCATTTCATAAAAGATACATAACTTCCAGAAAATGTAGAAAAATCCGCTAAAATGTCTGTTGAACCTGGGAGATTGCCATCTTCTATTGGAAAAAATAAGAGAATAACAAACGTAGGCTATAAAAATCGTACTATTTAATAAAAAGTTCTATATCTTCTATAAAATGTAGAAAATAGCACCGAACTCAAAAAATACACAAAAATGTTTGTTGGAACCAAAAGATCGTCATCTTCAATTGAAAAATAAGAGAAGACAACATTAGGCTATAAAATCATATCGTTTAATAATAAGATCTATAACTTTTCCAAAATGTAGAAAATTGCCTGGAGCTCAGAAAAATATGCAAAAATGTTTGTTGAAACCGAGAGATTTCCATCTTCATCGGAAAAAATAAAAGAAGAAAACAATAGGTCAAAAATCATATCATTTAATAAAAATATCTATTACTTCCTGAAAATGTAGAAAAATAGCCCTGAGCTCAGAAAAATAAATAAAAATATCCAATAGAACCAGGAGATCGCGATCTTCCACTAAATAATAAGAAAAAACAAAATTAGGTTATAAAAATCAAATCATTTAATATAAAGATTCAAATCATATAAAAAAGTAGAAAATAGATCGGAGCTCAGAAAAACCGAAAAAATAACCCTGGGAATTGGAAAATCGCCATCTTCAACTGAAAAATAAAAGAAGACAAAATTAGGCCAAAAAATATACCATTTAATAAAAAGATACTTATCTACCGTAAAATGTAGAAAATAGAACTGAGCTCAGAAAAATCCGCGCAAATGTCCATTGGAACTGGAAGATCGCAATATTCATCTGAAAAAAGAAAAGACAAAATTAGGCCAAAAATCATATCATTTAATAAAAAGATTCACATGTTCCGAAAAAGTAGAAAAAAAGCACAAAGCAAAGAAAAATATGTAAAAATGTCCGTTGGAACCTAGAGATCGCCATATTCGACTGGAAAATATGATAAGACAAAATTAGGTTACAAAAATCTTTTCATTTAATAAAGAGATCCATATCTTTAATAAAAAAGTAGAAAATAGCCTGGAGCCTAAAAATCCGCAAAAATGTCCGTTGGAACTGGTAGATCGCCATCTTCAATTGAAAAATAAGGGAAGAAAAAGTTAGGATATAAAAATCATATCAATTAATATAAAGATTATTATATTTAAGAATGTATACAAAATAGCCCCGAGCTCATAAAATTCCACAAAAATTTCTGTTGGAACCGGGAGATTGCCATCTTCAACTGAAAAATAAGAGAAGACAAAATTAGGCCAAAATATCATATCATCTAATAAAATAATACATATCTTCCAAAAAAGTGGAAATAGTCCGGAGATCAGAAAACTCTGCAAAAATATCCGTTGGAACCGGTAGATCGTCATCTTCAACTGAAAAATAAGAGAAGAAAAAATTAGGTCAAAAAATCATATCATTTAATAAAAAGATCCAAACTTTCCGAAAATGTAGAAAAATATCCCCAAGCTCAGAAAAATAAAAAAATGGTCGTTGGAACCGGGAAATCGACATCTTCAACTAAAAAAGAAGAGAAGACAAAATTAGGTTTTAAAAATCATATCATTGAATATAAATTTTCATAACATACAAAAAATGTAGAAAATAGCTCGGAGCTCAGAAAAATCCGAAAAAATGTCCGTTGGATCCGGGAGATTGCCATCTTCAACTGAAAAAAGAAGACAAAATTAGGCCAAAAATCGAATCATTTAATAAAAAGATACATCTCTGCCACAAAATATAGAAAATAGCATCGAGCTCAGAAAAATCCACAAAATTGTCTGTTACGCCTATTTGACCGAGACCCATAAAGCACGAGCCCAAGAGCCCGACTACTGGTCAAAAGCCCATCGGCGTCCTCAAAGCCCATTCGACAAAGGCCCTACAAGGGACCTTCTCGAACGTCGATCCGACCCGGCCCCAATAACCCGTTGGTCGCTCGCCCACTCCTGCGAAAACCACTCCCCCGGACGCGCGACCACTAAATAGCGATAATGGGGAGGTGCTGGCATGGTGGAGAGAGCGGCGGCGAGGGGGGACTGATGGGGCACGATCAATGGCGGGCGTGGGACGTGGGCCGGAGGCAATCAAGCGGGAGCTCTATAAAAGGGCCAGGAAGACGACGAAGAAAAGGACCGCATCTCAGGTAACAAAACCTAAGGTACTCCATCAACGACCTCGTTCCCCCAATTCATCTCTTTCCTCCCCCGCTCGCGCCGAGAGACGCCGTTACGATCTCCTTACGAGTCGGACCGTCTCCGCCGGGCCTCCTTTCTCAGATCTCTATCTGACTTAGGCATCGGAGGGGATTTGGCCGGAACCAAGGTCCGGCCCCCTGACGAGCGTTCTCGTCTGCGCAGGTGGACATCAGATCAACGGGCCGAGGCTACCCCTCGCCCCTCTCCAACCACTCGATCAACCGGACAGTGAGGCTTCCCCTCACCGTCAGCCTGTAGTGGCCGAGCACGTCCTGCCGAGGCCGAGCGTCCTAATCGGGTCCGAGACTCTCCCTCGCCACCCGTCGGCCGTGCATCTACCCGGGCGACTGAGGCTACCCCTCGTCCCCCCTGCCAACCGAGGCCGAGCACACCCATCCGAGGCCGAGCGTCTCAACCAGGGCCGATGCTTCCCCTCGCCCCTTCTGCACCGATTCGAAGCCCCTGAGGGACCCAAAGTGGGCCCCTTGACCACGTTGACCGGGCTCTTCACGGTCAACGCTTTGTAGTGAGAAAACACTCTGAAACATCTGGCACCGTCTGTGGGAACTGAAGATCATCCCACGAAGCAGAAAACCACACCAACAATGGCACGAGCCAGTAATGGAAGGAAGCGCATGACCCCCATCCCGGAGGAGGAGAATGGCGCATCCAATGGCAACCCCGAGGACACGCACGTCGACGGCCACCCCGCCCACTCAATCGAAGAGACCGGCGGCTCAGAACTAGCCACACAGGGACAGCTCCGTGCCCTGGCTCAGGAGACCAACGTGAGCCTCCAGACGTTGGTCGCGACAATACAGCAGCTTGTCGGCCCCGCACTGTCCGACGGGGGCACGTTGAACGATAACCACCGATGGGCGGGGGGTCCCCCGCACTTACGGTCCGCGGTGGTCGACGACCACGGGACCCGGAAACCGAACGCAGAGCGTCGGTTCACGCGGTCCGGCTCCCGTCAGGCGAGGTCACGTGCCTCATCGCCCCATCGTGAAAGGAGCCGGAGAGAGACTGAAGGGACGAACGGCGAGTCGATGACGGCATCGTCTCGTCGATCACGGTCGTCCCACCGCAGGAGAAGCGAACGACACCACTCAAGAGACCGATCACGGCGGAGCAGGAGCTCCCGCGGGAGGAGTCGGGAGCGACGGGTCAGCCCGACCCCCAGCGTGGCGAAGGCTGCGGAGCCGGCCCCACCGGTGCCGGTGCTACCTCCACCCCCGCTCGAGCCGGAAACAGGCAAATACCGCATCCCTGGAGGCATCCACGGGGACCGGTGTCCCTTATCGCGGAGAATAACCGACGCCCGGGTCCCCTCCCGATTCAGGATCCCGGTGCTGGGAAAGTACGACGGAATAGGAGACCCGGCGCACCACGTGATGGATTACGAGGGGGACATGGCCTTCCAGGGAGCTGACGATGACCTGCTCTGCCGGGGCTTCTATTCAACCCTCAGGGGAGCGGCGAGGATCTGGTACCACAGCCTGCCCGGCCGCTCCATCGACAGTTTCGAGCAACTCGCCCAGTTGTTCTGCAAACAGTTCATGGCAGGGAGGCTGATCAAACCTGGTCCTGAACATCTGTTCAACATAGTGCAAGGCCCGGTCGAGCCACTCCGACAGTTCATGCGCCACTTCAATGCGGAAAGGCTGAACGTGAACAACCCACCCGACCTGGTGGTCCAGACAGCTCTTAAGAAAGGGCTTCGCCACAGGGGCCTCAAGAAGTCCCTACACACCGACCCCCCAAAGGACCTCCCCGGGATCATGGTGAGGGCCGA
>CM061132.1:71636417-71651841 GCA_030789695.1 Scilla litardierei
TAAATTTTTCTCAGCTCGAGAATATTTTCTACAGTTTATTGAAGTTGTGGTTCATTTTGTTAAATGATATGATTTTTATAGACTAAGATAGTCTTCTATTATTTTTCAGTTGAAGATAGTGATATCCCGTTTCTGGAATTTTCTACGGATTTTCTAATCTCGGGGCTATTTTCTAAATTTTATGGAAGTTACGTATCTTTTTATTCAATGATATGATTTTTATAACCTAAGTTTGTCTTCGCATATTTTCTGTTAAAGATGGCGATCTCATGGTTCTAATGGACATTTTTTGTGGATTTTTCTTAGCTCGGGGCTATTTTTCTACATTTTGGAAGATACATATCTTTTTATTAAACGATATGATTTTTGGACTAATTTTGTCTTCTCTTATTTTTTTCGTTAAAGATGGCGATCTTCCGGTCTAACGGACATTTTTGTGGATTTTTTTGAGTTCCGGGTAATTTTTAACATTTTCTGTAAGATATGGATCTTAATATTAAATGATATGTTTTTCTAGCCTATTCGTGTCTTCTCTTAATTTTCAATTGATGATGGCGATATCCCGATCCCAACGGAAATTTTTGCGTATTTTTCTGAGCTCGGGTCTATTTTCTATATTTTCTTAAAGATAAAGATCTTTAAATTAATTGATTTGATTTTTGTTGCCTAATTTTATCTTCTCTTATTTTCCAGTTGATGATGGCGATCTTTTAACCAAATGATATGATTTTTTTCGCCTTATTTTGTCTAGGAGAAGAATTTTTTGCGGATTTTTCGAAGCTCTAAGCTTTTTTCTACATGTGAAAGATATAAAGTTTTTACTAAATGATATGATTTTTATATACTGCATTTTTCTTCTCTTATTTCAGTTGAATATTGCGATCTACCGGTTCCAGCGGACATTCTTACTGATTTTTGTAAATTTTATGGAAGATATGGATCATTTTATTAAATGATATGGTTTTTTGGCCTAATGTTATCTTCTATTATTTTTCCTTGAAGATGGCGTGCTCACAGTTCCAAAGGAGATTTTTGCGGATTTTTTTGACCTAAAGGCTATTTTCTACATTTTCTGGAAGATATGTATATTTTTATTAAATAATATATTTTGGCCTAATTTTATCTTCTCATATTTTTCAGATGAAGATAGCGATCTCTCGGTTCCAATAAACATTTTTGCCGATTTTCTGGGCTTCGGTCAATTTTCACATTGTTTGTAAGATATGTATCTTTAGATTAAATGATATGATTTTTATAACATAATTTTGTTTTCTCTTATTTTCAGTTTAATACAGCGATCTCCCGATTCCAACTGACATTTTTGCAGATTTTTCTGAGCTCGTGGCTATTTTCTACATTTTATTGAAGATACATCTGTATTTATTAAAAGATATGATTTTTGTTGCCTAATTTTGTCTTCTCTTATTTTTCATTTGAAGATGGTGATCTCCAGCTTCCAACAGACATTTTTGCAGATATTTCTGATGTTAGGCCTATTTTTCTACATTTTCGGGAAGTTATGGATCTTTTTATTAAACGAAATGATTTTTTGGCCTAATTTTGTCTTCTCTGTTTTTCAATTGAATTTGGCGATCTTACATTTCCAACAGATATTTTTGCGGATTTTTCTGAGCTTCAAGATATTTTCTAAATTTTCTGTAAGTTATAAATCTTTATATTAAGTGATATGATTTTTAAAGCCTAATTTGGTCTTCTCTTATTTTTTTAATGAAGATGTCGCTCTCTCGGTTCATACAGCCATTTTTGCATATTTTCTACACTTGGAACTATTTTCTATAGTTTATTTAAGATATGTATCTTTTTATTAAATGATATGATTTTAATAGACTAAGTTTGCATTCTCTTATTTTTCAGTTGAATATGGCGATATCCCGGTTCCAACGGAAATTTTTGCTAATTTTCTCACCTCATGGCTATTTTCTAAGGTTTAATGAAGATATGGATCTTTTAATTAAATGATATGATTTTTTAGACTAAGTTTGTGTTCTCTTATTTTTCAGTTGAAAATTGCAATCTCCCGGTTCTGTCGGATATTTTTGTGAATTTTTCTGACCTCGGGGCTATTTTCTAAATTTCCTGGAAGATATGGATCTTTTTATGATATGATTTTTGGCTAATTTTGTCTTCTCTTACTTTTCAGATGAAGATGGCGATCTCCCGGTTCCAACGGACTTTTTACCGATTTTTCTTAGCTCCGGGATATTATCTATATTTTCTGTAAGATTTGCATCTTTAGATTAAATGATATGATTTTTATAGCCAAATTTTATCTTCACTTATTTTTCAGTTGAAGATGACAATCTCCCAACGGATATTTTTACGGATTTTTCTGAGCTTAGGGTAATTTTTTACATTTTATTGAAGATATGGATATTTTTATTAAATGATATGATTTTTGTAGACTAATTTTGTCTTCTCTTATTTTTTAGTTATCCATGGCGATCTTCCAGTTCCAACAGACATCTTTGCAGATTTTTGTGAGCTCAGAACTAATTTTCTGCATTTTTGGGAAGTTATTGATATTTTATTAAGTGATATGATTTTTGGCCTAATTTTGTCTTCTTTTATTTTTTATTTGAAGATGGCAAACTCCCAGTTGCAACAGACAATTTTGCAGATTTTTCTGAGCTTGGGAATATTTTCTACGGTTTATTGAAGATGTGATTCATTTAATTAAATGATATGATTTTTATAGACTAAGTTTGTATTCTGGCCTAATTTTGTATTCTCTTATTTTTAAGTTGTAGATGGCGATCTCCCGGTTCCAAGGGACATTTTTGCGGATTTTTCTGAGCTCGTGGCTATTTTCTACACTTTCTGGAAGATAAGAATCTTTATATTAAATGATATGATTTTTATATCCTAATTTTTGTTCTCTTATGTTTTAGTTGAAGATGGCGATCTCCCAGTTCCAACAGATATTTTTTGTGGATTTTTCTGAGCTCCATGCTATTTTCTACATTTTATTAAAGAAACAGATCTCTTTATTAAATGACAAGATTTGTATAGCCTAATTTTGTCTTCTCATATTTTTTAGTTGAAGATGGCGATCTCCAGGTTCTAACGGACATTTTTGTGGATTTTTCTTAGATTTGTGCTTTTTTCAACTTTTCTGGAAGAAATGAATCTATTTATTATATGATATGATTTTTTGGCCTAATTTTGTCTTCTCTTTATGTTTGGTTGAAGATGGCGATCTCACTGTTCAAACAGACATTTGTGCGTATTTTTCTGAGCTTAGTGCTATTTTCTACATTTTATGGTAGATATGTATGTTTTTATTAAATGATATGATTTTTAGCCTAATTTTGTCTTCTCTTATTTTCCAGTTGATGATGGCGATCTCACGGTTCCAACGGACATTCTTTTCGGATTTTTCTCAACACGGAGCCATTTTCTGATTTTTTGTATGATATGAATCTTTATATTAAAGGATTTCATTTTTATATCCTAATTTTGTCTTCTCTTATTATTCAGTTGAAGATGTCCCCCGGTTCTAAAGGACATTTTTTGTCGATTTTTCTGAGCTCGGGGCTATTTTGGGCACTTTCTGGAAGATAAGAATCTTTAGATTAAGTGATATGATTTTAATATCCTAATTTTTTCTTCGCATATTTTTTCAGTTGAAGATGGTGATCTACCGGTTCCAACTAAGATTTTTACGGTTTTTCTCAGCTCATGGCTATTTTCTAGACTTTCGAAAATTTTTGTATCTTTTTTGTAAATGATGTGATTTTTTTCTTACGTTTGTCTTCTCATATTTTTCTGTTGAAGATGACGACCTCCCGGTTCCAACAGACATATTTGTGTATTTTTTATTGAGTTTGGTGTTATTTTCTACATTTTATGAAAGATATAGAAATTTTTTATAAATAATTTGATTTTTATAGCCTACGTTTGTCTTCTCTTATTTTTTCAGTTGAAGATGGCGATCTCCCGATTCCAACGGACATTTTTGCTATTTTTAGCTTGAGACTATTTTTCTACAATTTCTAGAATATATGTATCTTTTTATGAAATGATGTGATTTTTTGGTCTAATTTTGTCTTCTCTTTTTTACTTTGAAGATGGTGATCTCCCAGTTCCAGAGGACATTTGTGCGGATTTGTTTTGATCTATGGGCTATTTTCTATATTTCTTATATAATATGAATCTTTATATTAAATGATATGATGTTTATAAACTAATTTTATCTTCTCTTATTTTTTAGTTGAAGATGGCCATATGACATTTTTGCGGATTTCTCTGAGCTCGGGGCTATTTTTCTACATTTTCGAGAAGTTATGTATCTTTTTATTAAATGATATGATTTATTGGCCTAAAATTTTCTTCTTATTTTTCAGTTGAAGATAGTGATCTCTCATTTCTAACAGACATTTTGCGTATTATTCTGACCTCGGGATTATTTTCTAAATTTTCGAAAAAATATGGATCTTTTTATTAAATGATATGATTTTTGACTTAATTTTGTCTCCACTTATTTTTCAGTTGAAGATGGCGATATCCCTGTACTGACGGACATTTTTGCAGATTTTTATAAGCTCGGTGCTATTTTCGACATTTTTATAAATGATACTATTTTTATAAACTACATTTGTCTTCTCTTATTTTTTTCTGTAAGATATGGATCTTTAGATTAAATGATATTATTTTTATAGCCAAATTTTGTCTTTTCTTACTTTTCAGATGAAGATGACGATCTCTGGACGGACATATTTATGGATTTTTCTAAGCTCAGGGCTACATTTTTACATTTTTATTGAAGATATGGATCTTTTTATTAAATGATATAATTTTGTAGCCTAATTCTTTGTTCTCTTATTTTTCAGTTGAACATGGCGATCTCCCGGTTCCAATAGATATTTTTGTGGGTTATGGATTTTTTATACATAACCTTGTGCAACTTCTGGGAGGCAAGTTCTAGGAGGCAAGTGTTGCTAGCGTTTCTTACTGATTCTAGAGCCGTGGACCATGAACATGATCATAACTTCGTCTTTGTCTTCGTGTCGAGTATTTCTTACCAGATGGAGGTGTTCCATAAGCCCCAGCTCCCCCTATTGCACTAAAGTTTCAATATTATTTCAGTTTGAATATTGTTAAAATTTGTTATTTGTTTTTCGTTCTCATTTTTAGTGGCCTCGATCATCCACCCCTCCCTCTCGGCGATCAATTTCGGAGGCCTTTGCCTCGATCATCCACTACTCCCTCTTACCATATGACTCAGTCAGCCACCACCTCTTTCTTTTGAGTACAGGCAAATGTTACACAGTAAGGATTTCACTAATGATATTTTTAGAATTCTGATCATGAATTCATTGGTAGGATTATGATTTTTCTAGTAAGAGTAATATAACATTGTGTATAAAATTCTTTGGTTATTTGGTAATTTTATTGGATTCTAATATTCATTTGATAATGATTTCACTACATATATATTTAAAATTCTAATCATGATATATCTAAAATTCTAATCAAGATATTTTTACATAATAATTGATGTATACATAATAATATGAAGTATTTTCTATGCCTTTTTTGTTGACTTCGTTGGCAACAGAATGCTTTAGGAACTTTGGAATAGTTTAGGAAACTATTTGGAAGGATGTCTCAATCTTTTTTGTATTCAGCGAAAATATATATATACACTTTCGACACATTTTTGTGCAGGCAAAGTCCAGTCTTTAGATGGAATAAGTGTTTCTTGCTAATTATAACTATATAAACACAGCCAGTACATTAACCAATTAGTTTACATTAACCAATTAGTTTACAAATGTCAAGATTGTAAACTAATTGGTTAATGTACTGTATGTGTTTAGATTGTTATAATGTTTAGATTGTTATAATTATCAAGAAACACTTATTTCATCTAAAGACTGGACTTTGCCTGCACAAAAAATGTGTCGAAAGTGTATATTTTTTTTGCTGCATATAAAAAAGATTGAGACGTCCTTACAAATAGTTTCCTAAACAATTCCAAAATTCCTAAAGCATTCTGTTGCCAACGAAGTCCACAAAAAGGCATAGAAAATAATTCTTATTATGTATACATCGATTATTATGTAAAGTTATCTTGATTAGAATTTTAGATATATCATGATTAGAATTTTAAATATATATGTAGTGAAATCATTATCAAATGAATGTTAGAATCCAATAAAATTACCAAATAACCAAAGAATTTTATACACAATGTTATATTACTCTTACAAGAAAAATCATAATCCTACCAATGAATTCATGATCAGAATTCTAAAAATATCATTAGTGAAATCCTTACCGTGCAACGTTTGTCTGTGCTCAAAAGAAAGAGGTAGCGGATGATTGAGTCATATGGCGAGAGGGAGTAGTGGATGATCGAGGCGAAGGCCTCCGGAATTGATCCTCGAGAGGGAGGGGTGGATGATCGAGGCCACCAAAAATGCGAACGAAAAACTAATAACAAATTTTAACAATATTCAAACTGAAATAATATTGAAACTTTATTGCAAAAGGGGAAGCTGGGGCTTATGGAACACCTCCATCTGGTAAGTTGTACTCTCGACACTAAGACGAAGACGAAGTTATGATCCTGTCCATGGTCCACAGCTCTAGAATCGGTAAGAAACGCCAGCAACATATTGCACTATTTTTATACATTTTTGAGAAGTTATGGATTTTTCATTAAATGATATGATTTTTTGGCCTAATTTTGTATTCTCTTACTTTTTTTAATTTGAAGATGGCGAACACCCGGTTCCAATAGAATTTTTTCAGATTTTCTAAGCACGGGAATATCTTCTACAGTTTATTGAAGATGTGGTTCATTTTATTAAATAGTAAGATTTTTATTGATTAAGTTTGTCTTTTATTTTTCTTTAGAAGATGGTGATATCCTGTTTCCAATAGAATTTTTTGCGGATTTTCTGATCTCGGTGCTATTTTCTAAATTTTTTGGAAGATATGTATCTTTTTATTAAATGATATAATTTTTATAGCCTATGATTGCCTTCTCTTATTTTTTCAATTGAAGATAGCGATCTCCCAGTTCCAGCGAACATTTTTGCAGGGTTTTCTTAACATGAGACTATTTTTCTACATTTTATGGAAGATACATACCTTTTTATGAAATGATATGATTTTTGGCCTAATATTGTCTTCTCTTTTTTTACTTTAAAGATGGCGATTTATTGATTCCAATGGACATTTCTGTGGATTTATTTTGAGTTGCAAGATATTTTCTATATTTTTTTGTATAATCTGAATCTATATTTTAAATGATATGATTTTTATAACATAATTTTGTCATCTCTTATTTTTTCAGTTTAAGATGGAGATCTCGCGGTTCCAAGAGACAATTTTGAGGATTATTCTGACCTCGAGTCTATTTTCAAAATTTTCATGATGATATGGATATTTTAATTAATGACATGATTTTTGGCCTAATTTTGTCTACTCTTATTTTTTAGTTAAAGATGTCGATCTTCCGGTTCCAACAAAAATTTTTGCAGAATTTTTTTATTAAATGATATCATTTTTATATCCTACGTTTTTCTTGTCTTATTTTTTCAGTTGAATATTGCGAGCTAATAGTTCAGCGGACATTTTTACTGATTTTTGTTAGTTTGTGCTATTTTTTCTTTATTTTATGATAGATATGGATCATTTTATTAAATAATATGATTTTTGGCCTAATGTTGTCTTCTCTCATTTTTTTCAGTTGAATATGGCGTTCTCACGATCCCAACGGAGATTTTTGCAGATTTTTTGACCTTGAGGCTATTTTCTACATTTTCTGGAAGATATGGATCTTTTTATTAAATAATATGATTTTTGGCCTAATTTTTTTCCAGATGAATATGTCGATATTCCAGTTCCAACAGATATTTTTGCGGATTTTTTTGAGCTATATGCTATTTTCTACATTTTCTGAAAGATATGTATCTTTAGATCAAATGATATGATTTTTATAGCCAAATTTTTCTTCCCTTATTTTTCAGTTGAAGATGTCAATCTCTCGCTTCCAACAAACATTTTAACGGATTTTTCTGAGCTCGGGGCTATTTTCTACCTTTTATTAAAGATACGGCTCTTTTAATTAAATGAAATGATTTTTGTAGCCTAATTTTGTCTTGTCTTATTTTTCACTTATAGATGGTGATCTCTCGCTTCCACGAACATTTTTGCAGATATTTCTAAGCTTGGGACTATTTTTCTATATTTCTGGGAAATTATAGATCTTTTTATTAAATGATATGATTTTTGACCTAATTTTGTCTTCCCTTTTTTCAGTTGAAGATGTCAATCTCCCATTTTCAACGGACATTTGTGCGGATTTTTCTGAGATCTAGGCTATTTTCTAAATTTTCTGGAAGATATGGATTATTATATTAAATGATAGGATTTTTATAGCCTAATTTTGTCTTCACTTTTTTAGAAGAAGATGGCGATTTCCCGGTTCCAACTGATATTTTTGCAGCTTTTTCTTAGTTCGGTGCTATTTTTCTACATTTTCGGAAAATTCTACATCTTTTATTAAATGATATGATTTCAGGATTAAATTTGTCTTCTCTTATTTTTTTATTGAAGCTGGCGATCGCCCAGTTCCAACTAACATATTTACAGATTTTTCTGATCTCTGAGATATTTTCTAAATTTTCTGTAAGATATGAATCTTTATATTAAATTATATGATTTTTATAGCCTAATGTTGTCTTTCCTTAATTTTCATTTGAAGATGGCGATCTTCTGGTTCCAACGGACATTTTTGCGTATTGTTTAAGCTCGATGCTATTTTCTACGTTTTATGGAAGATATAAAACTTTTTATTAAATAATATGATTTTATAGCCGACGTTTGTATTCCCTTATTTTATTCAGTTGAATATGGCGATCTCCCGGATTCAACGGACATTTTCACAAATTTTTCTTAGCTTGAGACTATTTTTCTACATTTTCTTGAAGATATGTTTCTTTTTAGGAAATGAAATGAAGTTTTGGCCTAATTTTGTCTTCTCTTTTTTTAATTTGAATATGGCAATCTACATATTCCAACAGATATTTTTGCTGATTTTAATAAGCTCGGTGCTATTTTCTACATTTTTATAAATGATATGATTTTTGTAGCATATGTTTATCTTCTCTTATTTTTTTAGTTGAAGATGGAGATCTCCATGTTCCAATGGACATTTTTGCATATTTTTCTTAGCTTCAGTCTGTTTTTCTACATTTTTTGAAAGATATGGATTTTTTTATGAAATGATATGATTTTTTGGCTTAATTTTGTCTTCTCTATTTTTTGAGATGAAGATGACGATCTTCACGTTCCAACGAACATTTTTGCGGATTTTTCTGAGCCTTAGGATTTTTTTACATTTTCTGTAAGATATGAATCTTTATATTAAATGATTTGATTTTTATTGCCTAATTTTGTCTACTCTTATTTTTAGTTGAAGATGGCGATCTTCCGGTTCCAACAAAATTATTTGCAGATTTTATGAAGCTTAGTGTTATTTTCTACATTTTAAGGAAGATATGAATTTTTTATTAAATGATATGATTTTTATATCCTACGTTTTTCTTCTTTTATTTTTTTCAGTTGAATATTGAGATCTATCGGTTCCCGCGGACGTTTTTACAGCTTTTTGTTAGCTTGGGGCAATTTTTCTTCATTTTATGGAAGATATGGATCATTTTATTAAATGAAATGATTCTTTGGCCTAATGTTGTCTTCTCTTATTTTTCAATTGAAGATGTCGTTCTCACGGTTCCAACAGAGATTTTTGCAGATTTTCCGACCTAGATGATATTTTCTACAGTGTCTAGAAGATATGGATCTTTTTATTACATAATATGATTTTTGGCCTAATTTTATCTTCTCATTTTTTTCAGATGAAGATGGTGATCTCCCAGTTCCAACTGACATATTTGCGGATTTTTCTAAGCTCTGGCTATTTTCTACATTTTTTGTATGAAATGTATCTTTAGATTAAATGATATAATTTTTATAGCCTAAATTTTCTTCTCTTATTTTTTAGTTGAAGATGGCGATCTCCTGGTTCCAACAGACATTTTCGCGGATTTTATGAGCACGAGGCTATTTTCTACATTTTATTGAAGATATAGCTCTTTTTATTAAATGATATGATTTTTGTAGCATAATTTTTTCCTCTCTTATTTTTCACTTAAAGACAATGATCTCCTGCTTCCAACGAACATTTTCCGAGTTCTGGACTATTTTTCTACATTTTTGGGAAGTTATGAATCTTTTTATTAATTGATATGATTTTTTGTCCTATCTCTTTTTTCACTTGAAGATGGAGATATCCCACTTCCATCGGACATTTTGCGAATTTCTCTGAGCTCCGTGCTATTTTCTAAATTTTCTAGAAGATATATATTTTCATATTAAATGATTTGATTTTCATAGCCTAATTTTGTCTTCTCTTATTTTTTAGTTGAAGTTGGCGATTTCCCGGTTCCAACGGAAATTTTTGCGGCTTTTTCTGAGCTCATGTGTATTTTTCTATATTTTTGGGAAGTTATAGATCTTTTTATTAAATGATATGATTTTTAGGCCTAATTTTTCGTTCTCCTTTTTCATTGAAGATGGCGATTGCCCGATTCCAACGGACATTTTGCGGATTTTTCTGAGCTCCGGGTAATTCTAAATTTTCTGTAAGATATGAATCTTTATATTAAATGATATGATTTTTATAGCCTAATTTTGTCTTCTCTGGTTTTTTAGTTGAAGATGTAGATCTCCCGGTTCCAACGGCCATTTTTGCGGATTGTTTTAAACTCAAAACTATATTCTACAGTTTATTGAAGGTATAGAACTTTTTATTAATTGATATGAC
Source organism: Scilla litardierei (assembly GCA_030789695.1). Taxonomy (NCBI): domain Eukaryota; kingdom Viridiplantae; phylum Streptophyta; class Magnoliopsida; order Asparagales; family Asparagaceae; genus Scilla; species Scilla litardierei. The sequence goes on from CM061132.1 coordinate 71,647,276, forward strand.
TTTTATAGTCTAAGTTTTTCTTCTATTATTTTTCCGTTGAATATGGTGATCTTCCGGTTCCAACCGAAACTTTTGTGGAATTTTCTGAGCTCCGTGCTATTTCCCACATTTTCTGTTAGATATTGATTGTTATATTAAATGATAAGATTTTTATAGCCTAATTTTGTCTTATCTTATTTTTCAGATGAATATGGCGATCTCCCAGTTCCAACGGACATTATTGCGAATTTTTTGAGCGCTGAGCTATTTTCTACATTTTCTGTAAGATTTCTATCTTATTTTTTTTGAAAGATAATTAAATTTCATTAATAAGCAGCTATAGTAAAATATACACCTCGGTAAAACATAGATATTAATCTAATCTTGGACGTAGAGGGGAGAGAGGACACATGCGTCGTCATCCCCTACTAGCCAATCATAGAAAGAATCTAAGCTACCGATACATCAAGAGATTACAAGCTAGGACCAATTTCCCCGGGCTATGCGAAAGTTTTGCCTTCCTTCCTTCCAACTGATGGAAGCGCTGAGAACGTGGACATCTTCATAAATATCTCTGAAAATGAGGACTTTATGCTTGCCAGAGTTGTTGAACACCCTTCTATTCCTATCATGCCATGTATGCCATACCACTGAGTAGATAACTGGGCGAGCTATACCAGATATTTTTGTCTTGCTCTTGAAGCGATCATGTATAAGGGTCACCTCTTCCAATAGAGTCCCAATAGGCCCATGGGAGAGGCTCAGCTTCAGTCTACATAACTCCCATAGATATAATGTGAAGGGACATTCGAAAAATAGATGTTTAATAGATTTCGAAGGATGCTGACATAAAACACATGAGATATTAACAACTGACATGTTCCGATTAATGAGATAGTCAGAAGTCAGCAACTTATCATTCGAAGCCCTAAGAAGACATGTAGACATTTTAGGGCAACATTTAGGGAACCAAACCACATCATAGTAAGGGACAATAGAGACACGGGCCGAATAACTTCCCAAGCAGATATAAGTGAAAATTTAGTGGAAGGCTCCCAACGAAGTGAAGGGAACATGGGATGTCACGGTCGCTTTTCGATCATACGACTTACCTTTCTTTCGTACGCGTATTTTTAGTTGCCTCTTCTTGTATCCAAACCGTATGTTGTGATAGGTCGTTGTGACCCTCTGAGAGAGTACTCATTTGTGGGATTTTTCGTGGACGTCATTTCACGGCTCATTCTCCCACAAAATAACTTTGTTTGAAGAGGTGTCGTAGCTTCCATTTCAATCGTTAGACCTTTTTATTTTTAGTTCCGTTTTTCATCGCCCTAGCCCGTGACCGATCTTCTTAGCCTCAATTCTCTCGTCGACATGGTCGTCCCGGTATTTTTCTTATATTTTTCGGACACCGTTTAGTTGGCCTTTCGCTCTAATCACTTTCAACTTGTGTTCTAAACCCAAGCTTATTTCTAATACAATCATAATCAACCTAATTAAATCAAATCCATATGGTTTCATACGTTTCATGAAATATATTTTCCTAGCTATTCCCCATTACATATAAACCTAAGTCCACCCCCACCCTCTCACAACTTCTCTCTCCAATCACCTAAACATACCTCCCTTTCAAAACACTTTATCAAAACTAATTTCTTATACTCACCCAAATAGACTATTCAACCCACTGTTTTAACGAAACTAAACCCCCTCTATCTCACCCTCTCTCCTCCCATAATACACAAATTACCAAAATCCTAGAGGTATTTAGCCCAATTCATCTTCAAGAATGAAACCGAAACCTAGCCTTGGAGAAAAAACTTTGCGGCGCCCCCATTGGAAAAATTGGCCAAGCCTCTCTCCACCTTCGACGACCACCAAACTTCCGGTCTAACTCTCCCTCGACCTCCTCCACCTCCGGCTACCTTCCCCTCGTCGACCATCTCCCCCACCTCGCTTTAAAATCCGTGCAAACTACAACTCTTGACAAAAACTGCTGTCGGCCCCTCCCATTCAAAAATTCGGCCAGCCCTCTCTAGCTCTCCGGCGACCGCCAAACTTTCGGCCTAGACTCCCCTCGACGTCCCCTATCCATCGGTAGCCTCCCCTCATGTCAGTTCCTCCTCTTCTTTCCGCAAACTCCGTGCAAACACCAAGATACCCAAGAAAAACTGTCAAACACCTTCCCCTTGCAAAATTCGACCAGTACTATTCTTATCGCCGCCGGCCGTCCCCCTCCTCCGGTGAACTCCCAACGACATCCCCTATCTCCACCTAGCTTTCCTCGCGGTAACTCTTCCTTTTCCTCCCGCAAACAACGCGCAAACACCCGGATACGCGCCAAAGACTGTCGTTTGCGCTACCAAAAACCCACGGCCTGGGCTATCTTGTCGCCGCCGGCCACCCCGCTGCCACCGGCTGCCCCTTAGGCCTTCCCCCTATCCGTGCATGTCCTTTCCTAGCCACTACAACCCTCGGAGCTCCTCCCACGCGTGTGCAAACTCCAGATTCGCACGCAATTTCAGATCTGCGCTACTCGAACCCGCAGACAGATCTGTCCGTCATCTCCCGTGCTTCCGTGCCACTGTCCGTGCCCTCCCGACACCATAGGACGCCATGCCACTGTCCATCACCTTCATTTTTCTGATCGGTGATTGTACCGCTACCCAGTTGATCGTCGTTCGTCGCCGCTATCCGCCGTACCGTTCGCGCTACCGGAGTCCAACCCCTGACGTCGCTACCCGACGTCAATGTAGCTCTCGCATCGTGTAAAGGTATATCTAAACCGTAGGAACCCATACCCGCATGTTAACAAGATAAAAAGTGTGTTTTCATTGCTTTGGTAACTCACTAATCAAAGATTAATAATATGGGACTGTAGGCTGAGATGTTTGATTTGGAGCACATATGGAGATCTGGACCATTGTTGAACTGATACTCCAGACGTTGTTCAGGCAAGTGATACTTGCCAGTAATTGTTTAGGCCACGTTTTAGGCCAACTTGTGTAGTAGCGTAAAAGAGACTAGGGGATGAAATGATAGTCGCCTAGACGCCCTTACTAGATCTAGCTTGACAACGAAGCTAGATCCGACACTTTTTACATGCTTTCATTCATGCTACCATGTCATGTTTAATTTCAATTAACGGTACGCAATTTAACTGCTCATTGTCATGTCATGTCATGCATTGAAATGTTTCATCGTGATTATGTTGCACACGCTACAATTATTGTAAATATTGAGGCTAGGCACCTGCTTTGCGGGCACAACCCTATGCCATATTGAATAACACTTCTTGGCTCGTGATCCAGAAACGAGCACAGTGTAGTTGGAAAACCAACGCTCCGTGGAGGGGTAGGGTTAAGCGATCACTTGAGCGTAGAAGTGTGCCCGTACAGCCACTTCAGCCAAAAGGCGTAAATCCTGTGCACAATGTGAAATGATAATGTTCGTGACTCGTGAAATAGTGTTTTCCGTAGCTTGTGCTACGACATGCATGCATGTCATCATGTCATCTTATATTGTTGCATTCTTTAAATGTCATGTCATTTCATTATATTTAGAACTGCTAGTCACTTTATTTTATTTGTATCCTTGCACAAAACTTCTCCGTTTTCTTTTGGGAGACTTTTGCTGACATGTGCCCTTTTCTCTTTGGGTGTCACATGTCAGGTTTTGAGCCTGAGTTAGTTGCAGATGACGATAGGTTGCTGACGTCCAGTTTGAGGATTCCGGTCCTACCCTTAGTCTCAGCTGGTGACTCTCTTTTAGTTGTTGTACCTTCTTAGTAGATGTTGTTAGGTTGTTCGGTGCGTTGCACCACTTCTTGTTGTAGTTTTCGCCATGCTTAGGCCTTCTTTTTGGACTCTGTATTTTACTTAATGACTATCTCTGTAATGTTTGGAATAAAATCTGTGGATGTTGAATGTTGGATAATTTTATTGTCTATCCCTCATTATTATTATTGTTGTTTCGTCATAATGCAAAGGACCTGATAATGGATTAATTTACAAGACGCTTATCAGACTGCAGCTTCACAGCTTCAAGTCTGAGCGGACCTCTTCACGTCTCGCCTTCCATACTTGGAAAGCGGGACGTGACAGGTTTTGTTGGTGGCCCATGCAGGTCTCTTTGCACTTGCGAAATATCGGAACAACAATAATGATAACAACATCCATTAAATTATTCGGGACATTTAAGTCATAAATTGAGTCTAACCTGAAGGTTTTCCCTGTCTTAAATGGTAGGAAGACTTAGATAGATGTCCAGGTTTGATAGTCTGGTGCCTTAGTCAAGATTAAGCTGTACTCGTCTTAGGTTGCCTTAGCAGTTTCTCACCCAGCCCTGACCATATTAGATTTCAAGAGCTTTTCCCTTAGCCGTTCGCTTGTGTTTGTCAAATTTCGGGCCCAGCAGAACGTAATCTTGATTTCTTTTAGGACCCTTCCCTGAGACCTCTATTACAGTCTAGTCCATTATAGAGTCCTAGTGTTAAGTTTCTCCTGATCCTTAGTCGACTTGGTAATTAAAACCACTGATTCTATCATTTTCCTGGTCATTGCACTTATGTGTTATCGACCGTAGAAT
>CM061132.1:71652341-71685183 GCA_030789695.1 Scilla litardierei
TGCAGATATTTTTGATAGCGGTGCTATTTTCTAGATTTTATTGAAGATTTGGATCATTTTATTAAATGATATGATTTTATGGCCTAATTTTGTCTTCGCCTATTTTTCAATTGAAAATGGCCATCTTCCGGTTCCAACAGACATTTTCGTAAATTTTTCTAAGCGCGGAGCTCATTTGTATATTTTCTGGAAGATATGTATCTTTTTTATTAATTGATATGATTTTTTGGCCTAATTTTGTTTTCTCTTATTTTTCAGTTGAAGATTTAGATCTCCAATTCCATAGGGACATTTTTACGTATTTTTCAGCTAAAGATATGAATCTTTATATTAAATGATATGATTTTATAGCCTAATTTGTCCTGTCTTATTTTTCAGTTGAAGATGGCGATCTCTCGGTTCCAACGGACATTTTCGCGGATTTTTCTCAGCATGGGGCTATTTTCTATAGTTTATTGAAGATATGAATATTTTAATTAAATGATATGATTTTTATAGACTTAGTTTGCTTTTCTTATTTTTCAGCTGTACAAGGCAATATCCCTGTTTGGACGGACGTTTTTGCGGATTTTTTTGATCTCGAGGCTATTTTCTACATTTTCTAGAAGATATGGATCTATTTATTAAATGATATGATTTTTGGCCTAATTTTTTCTTCTTTTACTTTTCAGATGAAGATGGCGATCTCTCGGTTCCAACAAACATTTTGCGGATTTTTCTTAGTTTTGGGTCATTTTCTACATTTTCTGTAAGATATGGATCATTAGATTAAATGATATGATTTTTATAGCCAAATTTTGTCTTCTCTTACTTTTCAGTTGAAGATGACGATCTCTGGACGGACATATTTATGTACTTTTCTGAGCTCAGTGCTATATTTTACATTTTATTGAAGATACGGATCTTTTTATTAAATGATATGATTTTGTAGCCTAATTTTTTTCTCTTATTTTTCGGTTGAACATGGCGATCTACCGGTTCCAATAGATATTTTTGTGGGTTTTTCTGAGATCGAAACTAGTTTTATACATTTTTGAGAAGTTATGGATTTTTTTATAAAATGATATGATTTTTTGGCCTAATTTTGTATTCTCTTATTTTTTTATTTGAAGATAGTGAACACCTGGTTCCAACAGACTTTTTTAAAAATTTTCTAAGCTCGGGAATATCTTCTACAGTTTATTGAAGAGGTGGTTCATTCTATTAAATGATATGATTTTTATTGATTAAGTTTGTCTTCTCTTATTTTTCTTTAGAAGATGGTGATATCCGTTTCCAACCGAATTTTTTGCAGATTTTCTGATCTCGTGGCTATGTTCTAAATTTTATAGAAGATATGTATCTTTTTATTACATGATATGATTTTTATATCCTACGATTTCCTTCTCTCTTTTTTAGTTGAAGATAGCGATCTCCCGGTTCCAGTGGACATTTTTGCATGGTTTTCTTAGCATGAGACTATTTTTCTACATTTTATGGAAGATATGTATCTTTTTATGAAATGATATGATTTTTGGCCTAATTTTGTTTTCTCTTTTTTTACTTTGAAGATGGCGATTTATCGATTCCAATGGACATTTCTGCGGATTTATTTTGAGTTGCGAGATATTTTCTATATTTTCTGTATAATATGAATCTATATTTTAAATGATATGATTTTTATAACCTAATTTTGTCATCTCTTTTTTTCAGTTCAAGATGGCGATCTCCCGGTTCCAAGAGACAATTTTACGGATTATTCTGACATCGGGGTTATTTTCAAAATTTTCATGATGATATGGATATTTTAATTAATGACATGATTTTTGGCCTAATTTTGTCTACTCTTGTTTTTAGTTAAAGATGGCGATCTTCTGGTTCCAACGGAAATTTTTGCGGATTTTTCGAATCTCGGTGCTATTTTCTACATTTTATTGAAGATATGAATTTTTTATTAAATGATTTCATTTTTATATCCTACATTTTTCTTCTCTTATTTTTTCAGTTGAATATTACGAGCTACTAGTTCAGCGGATATTTTTACTATTTTTGTTAGTTTGGGCTATTTTCTTCATTTTATGATAGATATGGATCATTTTATTAAATAATAAGATTTTTGGCCTACTGTTGTCTTCTCTTATATTTTCCAGATGAATATGACGTTCTCACGATTCCAACGGAGATTTTTGCAGATTTTTTTGACCTTGAGGATATTTTCTACATTTTCTGGAAGATATGGATCTTTTTATTAAATAATATGATTTTTGGCCTAAATTTATCTTCTCTTATTTTTTAGATGAAGATGTCGATCTTCCAGTTCCAACAGACATTTTTGCGGATTTTTTTGAGCTCTATGCTATTTTCTACATTTTCTGAAAGATATGTATCTTTAGATTAAATGATCTGATTTTTAAGCCAAATTTTGTCTTCCCTTATTTTTCAGTTGAAGATGTCGATCTTTCGCTTCCAATAGACATTTTTAACGGATTTTTCTGAGCTCGGGGCTATTTTCTACATTTTATTAAAGATACTGCTCTTTTTATTAAATGATATGATTTTTGTAGCCTAATTTTGTCTTCTATTATTTTTCACTTGTAGATGGTGATCTCTTGCTTCCAAGGACATTTTGCAGATATATCTGAGCTTGGGACTATTTTTCTATATTTCTGAGAAGTTATAGATCTTTTATTAAATGATATGATTTTTTGACCTAATATTGTCTTCCATTTTTTTAGTTGAAGATGGCAATCTCCTATTTTCAACGGACATTTGTGCTGATTTTTCTGAGCTCTAGGCTATTTTCTAAATTTTCTGGAAGATATGGATTATTATATTGATTTTTAGCCTAATTTTGTCTTCTATTTTTTTAGATGAAGATGTCGATTTCCAGGTTCCAACTAATATTTTTGCAGCTTTTTCTGATCTCGGTGCTATTTTTCTGCATTTTCGGAAAATTCTACATCTTTTTATTAAATGGTATGATTTTAGGATTAAATTTGTATTCTCTTGTTTTTTTATTGAAGGTGGCGATCGCCCAGTTCCAACTGACATATTTGCGGATTTTTCTGAGCATAAGGATATTTTCTAAATTTTCTGTAAGATATAAATCTTTATATTAACTGATATGATTTTTATAGCCTAATTTTGTCTTCCCTTGTTTTTCATTTGAAGATGGCGATCTTCCAGTTCCAACTGACATTTTTACGTATTGTTTAAGCTCGATGCTATTTTCTACATTTTATGGAAGATATAAAACTTTTTATTAAATAATATGATTTTTATAGCCTATGTTTATATTCTCTTATTTTTTTAGTTGAAGATGGCGATCTCCTAGATTCAACGGACATTTTCGCAGATTTTTCTTAGCTTGAGACTGTTTTTCTACATTTTCTTGAAGCTATATTTCTTTTTAGGAAATGAAATGAAGTGTTGGCCTAATTTTGTCTTCTCTTTCTTTAATTTGAATATGGCAATCCACCTATTCCCATAGATATTTTTGCTGATTTTAATAAGCTCGGTGCTATTTTCTACATTTTTAAAAATGATATGATTTTTGTAGCATACGTTTGTCTTCTCTTATTTTTTCAGTTGAAGATGGAGATCTCCCAGTTCCAATGGACATTTTTGCAGATTTTTCTTAGCTTGATTCTGTTTTTTCTATATTTTCTGAAAGATAAGGATCTTTTTATGAAATGATATGATTTTTTTGGCCTACTTTGGTCTTCTCTATTTTTGAGATGAAGATGACGATCTTCATGTTCCAACGAACATTTTTGTGGATTTTTCTAAGCTCCAGGATTTTTTACATTTTCTGTAAGATATGAATCTTTATATTAAATGATTTGATTTTTATTACCTAAATTTGTCTACTCTTATTTTTCAGTTGAAGATGGCGATCTTTCGGTTTCAACGAAATTTTTTGCAGATTTTATGAAGCTTAGTGTTATTTTCTACATTTTAAGGAAGATATGAATTTTTATTAAATAATATGATTTTTATATCCTACGTTTTTCTTCTCTTTTTTCAGTAGAATATTGAGATCTACCGGTTCGCGCAGATGTTTTTACTGTTTTTGTTAGCTTGGGCAATTTTTCTTCATTTTATGGAAGATATGGATCATTTTATTAAATGAAATGATTTTTTGGCCTAATGTTATCTTCTCTTATTTTTCAATTGAAGATGTCGTTCTCACCGGTTCCAACAGAGATTTCTTGCGGATTTTCCGACCTAGATGATATTTTCTACATTGTCTAGAAGATATAGATCTTTTTATTAAATAATATGATTTTTTGGCCTAATTGTATCTTCTCATATTTTTCAGATGAAGATGGCGATCTCCCCCGGTTCCAACAGACATTTTTGCAGATTTTTCTGAGCTCTGGGCTATTTTCTACATTTTCTATATGAAATGTATCTTTAGATTAAATGGTATAATTTTTATAGCCTAAATTTTCATCTCTTATTTTTCAGTTGAAGATGGCGATCTCCCGGTTCCAACGGACATTTTCGCAGATTTTATGAGCACGAGGCTATTGTCTACATTTTATTGAAGATACAGCTATTTTTATTAAATGATATGATTTTTGTAGCATAATTTTGTCTTCTCTTATTTTTCACTTATAGACGATGATCTCCTGCTTCCAACGAACATTTTTCTGATATTTATGAGTTTAGGACTATTTTTCTACATTTTCGGGAAGTTATGGATCTTTTTATTAATTGATATGATTTTTTGGTTGATCTCTTTTTTCAGTTGAAGATGGAGATATCCCACTTCCATCGGACATTTGTGCGGATTTTTCTGAGCTCTGAGCTATTTTCTAAATTTTCTAGAAGATATATATTTTCATATTAAATGATTTGATTTTTATAGCCTAATTTTGTCTTCTCTTATTTTTAAGTTGAAGTTGCGATTTCCTGGTTCCAACGGAAATTTTTGCGGCTTTTCTGAGCTCAGGTGTATTTTTCTATATTTTCGGAAGTTATATATCTTTTTTATTAAATGATATGATTTTTAGGCCTAATTTTTTCTTCTCTTTTTTCATTGAAGATGGCATTGCCCAATTCCAACGGACATTTTTTACGGATTTTTCTGGGCTCCAGGCAATTCTAAATTTTTAGTAAGATATGAATCTTTATATTAAATGATATGATTTTTATAGCCTAATTTTGTCTTCTCTGATTTTTTTTAGTTGAAGATGTAGATCTCCCTTGTTCCAATGGCCATTTTTGCGGATTTTTTTAAACTCTAAACTATATTCTACAGTTTATTGAAGGTATGGAACTTTTTATTAATTGATATGGTTTTTATAAACTAAGTTTGTCTTCTCTTATTTTTCTATTGAATATGGTGATCTTCCTGTTCCAACGGAAATTTTTGTGGAATTTTCTGTGCTCCGGGCTATTTTCCACATTTTCTGTTAGATATTGATTGTTATATTAAATGAAAAGATTTTTATAGCCTAATTTTGTCTTATCTTATTTTTCAGATGAAGATAGCGATCTCCCGGTTCCAACGGACAATATTGCGGGTTTTTCAGCGCTGAGCTATTTTCTACATTTTCTATAAGATTTGGATCTTTTTTTGAAAGATAATTAAATTTCATTAATAAGCAACTATAGTACAATATACACCTCGGTAAAACATAGTTATCTAATCTAATCTTGGACGTAGAGGGGAGAGAGGACATGTGTCGTCATCCCCTACTAGCCAATCCTAGAAAGAATCTAAGCTATCGATACATCAAGAGATTACAAGCTAGGACCAATTTCCCTGGGCTATGCGAAAGTTTTGCCTTCCTTCCTTCCAACTGATGGAAGCGCTGAGAACGTGGACATCTTCATAAATATCTCTAAAAATGAGGACTTTATGCTTGCCAGAGTTGTTGAACACCCTTCTATTCCTTTCATGCCATGTATGCCATACCACTGAGCAGATAACTGGGCGAGCTATACCAGATATTTTTGTCTTGCTCTTGAAGCGATCATGTATAAGGGTCACCTCTTCCAATAGAGTCCCAATAGTCCCAGGGGAGAGGCCCAGCTTCAGTCTACATAACTCCTATAGATATAATGTGAAGGGACAATCGAAAAAAAGATGTTTAATAGATTTCGAAGGATGCTGACATAAAACAAATGAGATATTAGCAACTGACACATCCCGCTTAATGAGATTGTCCTAAGTCAGCAACTTATCATTCAAAGCCCTAAAAAGACATGTAGATATTTTAGGGCAGCATATAAGGAACCAAACCACAGCATAATAAGGGACAACAAGAGACACGGGCCGAATAACTTCCTAAGCAGATGTAAGTGAAAATTTAGTGGAAGGCTTCAAACGAAGTGAAGGGAACATGGGATCATTATTACCTTCAAAAAGGGCGCTACTAATTACTTAGAAGCCAAGATAAATTTACATGTACCTGAATGAGCTGGGGATGAAGTAAGATCAGTACCACTCAGGGTGTAAGTTCTTCTCATAAATTTGGCCTGTAGTGAATCAGAGTGCATAAACCTCAAGAAAAGACGAATCCCTGCAGCTTTGTTAATATCACCAAGTCTATGAAGGCCAAGCCCCCTTCCCTTTTGGGCTTGCAGATGCTAGACCAACTCCAGACATGCATCTTGTTGTTCCAAAGAAAGTTAGCACAAAGTTGCTCAATAATACGAATGACAGAGAGAGGCAGTTTGAAAGAAAGGCTCCAATAGGAAGATAAATTATAAATAACTGAGCGTATTAGTTCAACTCTGCCAGCCAAAGACAAGAACTTGGATGACCAGCCTGCCAGGTATTTCCTGCATTTACCAATAAGAGGGGAGTAGTGCCTCGTCTTGGTGTATGAAATAGTAGGGGTAGACCCAGGTAGCGAATTGGAAGGTACCAAGGGGCACCCCAATAGTAGCTGCAATCTCCCGAGAATGCTGGCACCCCTTACCACAGAACAGCTTGCTTTTTCCTTTATTAATAATATGTAATCCCATAACATTACCAAGGGATACAAAAATATCAGATAGATTTCCGTAGACCTCTGATCTCCATGGTAGAAAACAAGCAGATCATCAGCAAAAAGTAGATGCGAGGGGGTCAGAATGGGGTACCTCTTCGTAGGTTTGACCAAACCATCTAAAACCGCAAGATCCATCGTGATTGAGAAGAATTCCATAACCAAGACAAAAAGGTAAGGAGATAGAGGGTCGCCTTGCCTTATGCCTCGATTACAAGAGAAGAACCCTGATGGGGATCCGTTTATTAGCACAGAGAAAGTAGGGCTAGATATGCACTCATTAATCCAGACAATCCAACGAGGAGGAAATCCCATGTGATGCATCATGTAGTAGATAAATTCCATGTTTACCAAGTCAAAGGCCTTCGTCAGATCAACCTTGAGACATAAACGGCTACCCTTGGGCTTATTGAAGTCTCTAACTAATTCATGGGCTAATAGTAAGCAGTCACTAATGAGACGTCCCTTTAGGAAGGCAGCTTGATTAGGATATAATATCAGAGATAACCTTTTGCAACCTGTTACAGAGAACCTTAGAGATAAATTTGTAGAGAACATTACAACATGATATAGGCCTATAGTCATCAAGAGTGGAAGCTGAATCAGACTTCGGCACTAAATATAGAAAGGTATGGTTGAGTTCTTTGAGGAGTCTGCCAGAGGAAAAGAAGGATTTCACCGCTCTAATAACTTCACTGCCTACCGTGTCCCAATTCATCTGATAGAAATACGCGTTATAACCATCGGGACCTGGAGCCTTATCAGCACCCATTTGAAAAACTGCAGTCTTAATTTCCAAAGAGCTAATAGGGCATATAAGGCATTCCGCACTAGTGGGTGTCAGCTGCTTCTTAACAGGGAAATACGGGAACACATTCCACACATTCCAATAATCAAACTGATTGAAGAGATTTTTATAAAATGCTGGAGCTGTGTTTCGAATATCTGCGCTGCGATCAGAAGGAGACCCATCAGAGTTAAATAAATGAGTAATGGATTTCTTGGAATACCTGGCCTTTGTGGCAGATAAAAAGAAAGCTGTGTTTTTATCTCATTCTGATAGCTATGGGCTATTTTGTGATCTCCCAGTTCCACGGACATTTTTGCGTATTTTTCAGTTAAAGATAGGAATACTTATATTAAATGATATGATTTTTTAAGCCTAAATTGTATTCTCTTATTTTTTTTAGTTGAATATGGTGATCTCTCGGTCCAACAGAAATTTTTGCGGATTTTTCTCAGCTCGAGGCTATTTTCTATATTTTATTGAAGATATGGATCTTTTAATTAAATGATATAATTTTATCGACTAAGGTTATCTTTTCTTATTTTTTAGTTGACATTGGCAAGCTCCCAGTTCGGACGAACATATTTATAGATTTTTCTGAGCTCGAGGCTATTTTCTACAATTTTGGAAGTTATGCATCTTTTTATTAAATAATATGATTTTTTGACCTAAGTTTGTATTCTCTTACTTTTAAGATGAAGATGTCGATCTCCCGGTTACAATGGATATTTTGTAGATTTTTCTTAGCTCCGGGCTATTTTCTACATTTTCTGAAAGATATGGATATTTAGATTAAATGATATGATTTTTATTGACAAATTTTGTCTTCTCTTATTTTTCAGTCAAAGATGACGATTCCCGACGGACATTTTTGCTGATTTTTCTGAGCTCAGTGATATTTTTTACATTTTATTGAAGATATGGATCTTTTTATTAAATAATATGATTTTTGTAGCCTAATTTTGTCTTCTCTTATTTTTCAGTTTGAACATAGCGATCTTCCGGTTCCAACGGACTTCTTTTCGCATTTTTCTGAGCTCAAAACTATTTTTCTACATTTTCGGGAAGTTATGGATCTTTTTATAAAATTATATGTTTTGGCCTAATTTTGTCTTCTCCTATTTTTTATTTGAATATGGCAAACTCCCGTTTCCAAAGACATCTTTGTAAATTTTTCTGAGCTCAAGTATATTTTCTACAGTTTATTGAAGATGTGGTTCATTTTATTAAATGATATGATTTTTAAAGACTGAGTTTGCCTTCTGTTATTTTTCAGTCAAAGATAGTGATATCTCGTTTCCAGCCGAATTTTTTGCGGAATTTTCTAATCTCGGGGCTATTTTCTAAATTTTATGGAAGATATGTATCTTTTTATTAAATGATATGATTTTTATAGCCTAAGTTTGTCTTCTCTTATTTCTCAGTTAAAGATTGCAATCGCCTGGTTCCAATGGACATTTTAACGGATTTTTCTTAGCTTGGGGCTATTTTTCTATATTTTCTGGAAGATGTGTATCTTTTTATTAAATGATATGATTTTTTGGACTAATTTTGTTTTCTATTTTTTCCATTAAAGATGGCAATCTTCTGGTTCTAACGGACATTTTTACAGATTTTTAAAGCTCCGGGCAATTTTCTACATTTCCTGTAAGATATTGATCTTTATATTAAATGATATGATTTTTATAGCCTATTTTGTCTTCTCTCATTTTTCAGTTGAAGATGGCGATCTCCCAGCACCAACGAAAATTTATGGGTATTTTTTGAGCTCGGGGCTATTTTTAATATTTCCTTAAAGATAAGGATCTTTTTATTAACTGATATGATTTTTGTAGCCTAATTTTGTCTTCTCTTATTTTCCAGTTGATGATGGCGATCTTTTTATTAATGATATGATTTTTTCACCTTATTTTGTCTTCTCTTATATTTTGGTTGTAGATGGGGATCTCCCAGTTCCAACAGACATTTTTGCGGATTTTTCTGAACTACGGGCTATTTTTCTCATTTTCTGGAAGATATGGATCGTTTTATTAAATGATATCAGAGAAGACAAAATTAGGCCAAAAATGACTGTTGAAACCAGGAAATCGCCATTTTTAATAGAAATATAAGAGAAGACAAAATTCGGAACCGTGAAATCGCCATCTTCATATATAAAAATGTCCATTGTAACAGGGATATCGCCATCTTCAACTGATAATATTTTTATATATCATTTTCTGAGCTTGGTACTATTTTCTACATTTTATGAAAGATATGGATCTTTTTATTAATTGATATGATTTTTATAGCCTAAATTTGTCCTCTTATTTTTCAGTTGAAGATGGCGATCTTTTTATTGAATGATATGATTTTTAAGCCTAATTTTGCATTCTCTTATATTCCAGTTGTAGATGCGATCTCCATGTTCCAATGGATATTTTTGCGGATTTTTCTAAGCTCTGGGCTATTTTCCACATTTTTGGAAGATATGTATCATTTTATTAAACGATATGATATTATAGACTAATTTTGTCTTCTCTTATTTTTTAGTTGAAGATGGCGATCTCCCGGTCCCAATGGATATTTGTGCGGATTTATTTTGAACTACAGGCTATTTTCTATATTTTTTTGTATACTATGAATATTAATATTAAATGCTTTGATTTTAAACCTAATTTTGTCGTCTCTTATTTTTCAGTTGAAGATGGCGATCTCCCGGTTCCAATGGACATTTTTGCAGAATTTTCTGAGCTCGGGGCTATTTTTCTACATTTTCGAGAAGTTATGGATAAAAATTAAATGATATGATTTATTGGCCTAATTTTGTCTGCACTTATTTTTTTCTGTTGAATATGGCGATCTCCCAGTTGCAACGGACATTTTGCCTATTATTCTGACCTCGGGATTATTTTCTATATTTTCTGGAAGATATGGATCTTTTTATTAAAAGATATGATTTTTGGCCTAATTTTGTCTTCTCTTATTTTTTAGTTGAAGATGGCGATCTCTCTGTTCCGACAGACATTTGTGCTGATTCTTATAAGCTCGGTACTATTTTCTACATTTTTATAAATGATATGATTTTTATGGATCACGTTTGTGTTGGATCTGTATCAAAGCCTAGAGAGGGGTTGAATAGGCTAATAAAAATTCTCGTGAACACACAAGCAATCACATGCAGTTATAAACAGATGCAGAGTAACAAAAGCAAACACAGAGTATACAACAGATTTACCTTGGTTCGGTCGCCCCAACGACATACTCCACCCCCAAAGCAATTACTAGCATTAATATGTTACTGGGTACAACCGTTAAGCTCCCCGAGCCCCAACTCTCTGCTCATCCGGTTCAGTACCGCACTCACCAAAGGGATAAACACTATTAATCTAGTAACGCGCTCTCTTGACAAGCACTAACTCGTCAAGACCCTCTTGTCTAGCCCCAACTAGACAAGACCCCAAAAGAATGAATAAGTAACCTACAAAGATCAATACACCAAGTACACAAATATAAAGTAATAAGAGTTTAGAAAATCTCAGTTCATGTCGGTGTCGTTGTCTCTGTCGATCAGCGCATCGTCAACTTCACGTCGACGCAAACAGTGTCTCAATCCGATATCTGGATCTCAAGATATAGCCCTCCGAAGTTTGATGTGCAAATCTACCCGAATCTAGTCTGTGTGTAAATCAATTCTCTGTTCTGCATAATCGACAGCAGTCTGTGCGTAAAGTATGTTTCTACCCCGTCTTCCAGAAATTGTAGTAAATCGACCCTAGCTCAGAAAATTCGAATAAATACTCATTGGAATCGCAAGCTCGTGCTCTTTTACTGAAAAATAAGAAATAACCGATTTGGATGCTCTTGTGGAAAGGAATTCTCAGATCTTTGAAGTGCATCATAGGGCTTGGAATTTGATCTCTTGGACTTTGCTTTTTCAATGATGGTGGCCTTGGTTGCTTGCTCCTCTAGGTTGAAGATGGCTTATGCATGGATATCTAGCTTGGTGATGGATGGTTCATTATGCTTGTGGCAATGCTTGAAGATGATGAAGAACTATGGCCATGTTGTAGAGCACTGAATTGTGATCGTCCTGGCACAAACGTTTCGTCGATCCGAGCTCTGTAAAGAAAGTTAAGCACTTTTTAGCATCGTATGTCGAGCTCCTTCTTCTTCCTACGAATTTGATGATCTCTTTGAAGCTTGGAGGATAAATTCGGCCAAGATGAAGACAAATGAGTCTAGGTCTGGCCTTGTTTTTTCTCTCTTCTTTGGATGTGGGTATATATAGGAGGTGGTGGAAAGCAATTAGGCTCTTGTAGAATCCCTTAGAATATAGAGATTGGATGGAATCCCAACTTGAATAGGATTTGAAATAATCATATGGAAGATCTCTGTCAATCACAATAGGATTTGGAGTTTAAATTGGATTTGATGGGGATTTGAATTTGAATGGCAATGTGATTTGAATAGGATCTCATTTAGGATCTCATTTAATCACAAATTGATTTGTATGAGAATTGGTTCAATCACTTTTGATATGAATGAGATCTCTCCATATTTGACCAAGTCCAAATTGCAAATGGATTGCAATTTCTCCATCACTTTGACTACGTCTTCTTTGCATATTTCTCCATCACTTTGACTAAGTCTCCCTTTGAGTATTTACGAGCTTGCCACTCCTGAAAGCACTTAGCACACACATCAAATTGTTCACACACGTTTGTTATCATCAAACATGAAGTCATCGATCGTTGTTTCCAACTACACGTTGTATCCAACAATCTCCCCCTTTTGATGATGACAAACCAATATAAGATTTGATCAATAATCATCCAAATAATATTATCGTGACATGTATGTGTGAAATGTGATGAAGGAGAAAGTATACAACAAATGTTCAAGCATTCAGACATGTATGCATGCTCCCCCTATATTCATGCTTCCTCTTAACATACATTCATTAATGTACAATATCACAAATTTTTCCCCAAATATTCTCCCCCTTTTATTATCATCAAAAGTATACTTACGAACTCAATGTCATATCACATGCAAAAAGGGTGTATTATAAACTATAGCAAACACTTACATGTGGTCATTCTTGACTTCTACACCAACGTGTAAGTGTGATGATTAAAAATTGAAGCACATAAGGAGAAATTTCAAGAAATTCAACCAAAACCAATCCACTTGTTCATGTAACATGATATCATCTAGGATTGATTTTCCCCATCTCATTAAAAATGAGTTCAAGTTATCACACACAAAACATAGCCTATGAGGACTCTTAGATGTGCGGTGGCATTACTTGACGAGTATAGCACCAACGCTAAAGTTTACACTTAAACCTTATGTTAGATACTCGTGGATAGTTTCGTTGCCAAACATGAGGTATCCAAATATTGCAGAACTGCCATATATTGCAGTACACCAAGCTAAGCTATTTCCCATAGAAAAATTATAATATGTCAGAATGAAATAAGGAACATGGCAAACAAATTTAATTGATTGGCTAGACTTACCATATTAATAATGCTTTGTTAAATTTTGTTTTATCAGCCATTGATTGATAAATATTAGGAAACATCGAATGGCCAGAGTAGCAAAAACCTCATACAACAATGGCAAAGGTGCGACCATTCCACTTAACTACTTTCCCAGTCAAGATGATATCTGCCAACATCCCCATCATTTAACTGGATCCTCACAAGGGTACGCATGCTGACCATTATTACGTCAATGTTTCACTGACTTTGTCGTAACCAAATCACTTAGCACGTCAACATTTCTTCTCCTTTATATTGTTTTTGTTTTTGAAATGTTCTCCTCTTTATTGCTTCATGCTAATAATTAATATTATTGTCGTTAGCACATTACTACTCTTTGTCTTAATCCTAATTAGCATATTCCATGTGTGATCACCAGTTGCGTCATGCATGCTTATCATCATAGTTTACCCATACATTGTCTTTGTATAAATCTTAAACCTCTTTGTTAGTGATTAAAGACCTGTTTAGAGCGTATTGAAATCAAGAAAAATGAATATTAATTGTTAATCCATCAAATAAATATTGTTAATTAAACTTTACCAAAAATTTAAGACATGCAAAATCTAAAGTAGATGCAGACAATTGACGGGTTTCCTTGGTTTTATTGCTTAATTCTTAGATTTGGTGATGCATTTTCTTTAAAGATCGATGAGGGTAGGAGTGATCTAGTGATTTGAGTTCTGTATGGATTTGAGTTCTGGTGTTAGGAAAAAAATAGTCAATCTTTACATCCTAATGTAAAGAAAGTTACGTGTATCTTTACATCTCGAGTTAATCATTTTCAGACACATGTACTTCCCTACATCCAAATTCATGAGTGATCAATTCATCCAGCTATATATACTTTCCCAAAATAAAATATGCAATCTCGGCATTAGGAGGCATCTTTAAAGGTTAGGCTCAAGAATTCAGTTATTTGGGTGGATTTGAGTTCTTTGTGGGATGTTTTTCTTTGTGTATTGAACATTCATGTTTTCATGTTATCATATTTTCTTTGTGGAACGTTTTTCTTTGGCTCAAGAATTTAGCTTTTTAGTGTATTGTACATTCATGTTATCATATTTTCATGTGTTTTTTTGTGTATTGATCTCAATCTCGAAGAATTCTGCGTTTTTACTGTATTGATCATGCTTCAAGGAAAACTTAACTTCCACCTGAAATCGTTTGATGTGTAGAGAAAGCTACCGCTTGAAACTATGTAGAGAACGCTGCCGCTTGAACTGTTTACTTGGATGTTCTAAAAGTCGCTGATGGATGGTAAGTTATAACAAAATGACCTTTAAATTCTCATTCGAGTGTGGGACTGATTTTTTGCAATCTCCTGGTGTTCTTTTTTATTTAGTTTTCTTATTTCTTAGAAGTCCAATAAACACTATATTCTTTCCTAATAACATCTAAGACTGTCAATATTAAATATCAATCATCTTATCCCATTTTAGATTGAAATTCATATCTGTCAATATGTATGTACGTATTTACTTATTTATTCATTTATGAAATACCAGGTTTTTTACCTCAACTAAAGTTCGGGTGATCTCGGCACCCGTAAGTCGCGCATCCTCGGTACCTTCCAGTGACACAGGCTCTCTCATGTCCTCAGATGGGTAGTATCTGTTATCAGAGCTTTATATTCTCATATGAGTATGGGACTGATTTTTTTGTCTTTCCATATCCAAAGGTTATATGTAGTTTTGTTGTATATTGTATTAATTTGAGTATAACAAGGAAGAAAACATATAATCTGTGGTTTTTGTGTTCCCTATGTGAAAAGGTGTTTATATCAAGTTTTTGTTTTATGCTTCTCTAAGATTTGGCACACACAGACACATGTGCTGCAATATATTTAAGTTATGTTTTTTCTTTCCCTTTTTTGCACATGGGAAAGCTTGGATGTTCTTAGTTTATTCTTCATGAAAATTTACAGTTTACAGTGAAAATAACTGGTTTTGTAAAACATACTTATCTGTGTTGCTTTGTTGGTCATACATGGATCTTGGCAGCCAAGGGTTGAAAGGCTATATTAGCGATTAAATTAGTCTTCTAACTAACTTGGTAAGCGTGTAAGTATCATTTTATTTTGTATCTTAAGCATGTACTTGAGTTCTATCACTAAATTATCATAATAATTTGATGTAGTAAAATTTTCTTGGCCACGGGAAATACATTGAGCAAGGATTGGTGCAAGTTCCTGTTTTGAAACACAAAAATCTCACTTATGCAAAATATTCAACCAGTCGTACTGTGTGGCATAGTTGATTTTAATTGAGATAGATAGTCGCTACCAACTTCTGATATTTTTCTGTAAAGAGTATATGTCTTTTTAATAAAGCCTCAATATATTGCATTTTATCTATCCTTGAATCCTTTAGCCCCTGGCCAAGTTTCCATTGAACATCATGGGTTAACATTTATATTTTACCCGAAAGTTAAAGTAAACAAAAGAGAAGGAAAGAAAATAAAAAGAAATGGGATGTGAACACACAAACATAGATTCAAACAAAAATGATGAAAAAAGAATATTTAACCCAACTCTTAATTCTTTTCAAGTAATATCAAATGCTATTAATTTGGACAAATGATTTGAAGACATGGTTATGGGTGTTGTACTTCGACACGAAACGAAGTATTGGACACATCAACCAGCCGTCCTCCAAATCTTAGATATGGAGACACAATTATATATACATGCTTTATTGCACAAACATGCATCTACTCATGTTAGTGTATGCATTTGGTTCCTCCAAATCCTAGATGTGGAGACAATTATATATAGAAAATTATATATCTGTGCTTTATTGCACAAACATGCATTTACCCATGTTGGTGTATGCATTTGGTTTTCTAAGAAATCACTTGATTTATATCTTCCTGCGAAATATTTGATGCTATGCTTTTTTGATCTTCTTAGTTTGGTTACTTTTTGAACTCTTTATAATGAATCAATAAGACTTTAAATTCTTAGTTTTATTACTTTTTTTATCTTCGCAAATATTTTTAATGATATATGCTATTGAATCCCCTGAAAGGCATCGCTGAGAATTTTGCAACTTGAGAATGATATGTGTGAGATTGATGTTTAGATACTTTCATCATACAGTAACAGACCCAATACCTACAATGATAGCTGCCAGGTTGAAAGCATGTTAAAGGCAGCTTACGACTGGCCTTGAACTATGTTGCGAATGCACCGACTAAGTAAGGGTCTTTTATAAGCATGGTTACAATAAGAACAGATTTATACTGGTAAAACTTTTAATAAGAACAGATATAGTTTACCAATACACATATTATTCTATTCAATTGTTGCTATATGTGGATCTGGTTAATGGTGAAACTCCAACTATATTGTTGCAAGATTATTATCTATTAAATCAATTGATATCAGTTTTTCAAAAGAAGGATAAAAAGATGAAAAGAAAAGAACAAAGCAGTTTGTCGTGATTCATATAAGAAGCAAAGTATGAAGTATAATTGCTCTGTTACTAGGTGAAGAATCCATCAATTGCAAATGAGAATTGGTAACATGTATCCGGTCATTTGAGAATTGGTAATATGTTAGTCATATGTAAGGTGTTATCCGGAGCCATTGATTTTATGCAAACTTAAGGCAACATTTTTAAACTCTACAGAGAGATGGGTTTCTTGCACAATTGTCAAAAGTGCATAGAGAACCAGAAGTCTGTTTTTAATACTACATTTTTTGACAATTCAAAAGAAACAATTTGTGACTATGAATATGCATGCAAAACTTCTGATCTGCAAACAGAAAACTTTAAAGACCTCTTAAGTTTATTTTATATTTTAGTGTTTTGGATTTTTTACATGCTTGATAACAACATATAATTCAATTATTGTGATCCTGGAAATTCCTGGGTAGGTATCTATTGTCAAACAAGTGAAACAACTTTTTAATGTATCAGAACCTTGCTTCTTAGTTTTGCAATATCAGAATGCACATAAGTTCTATTTGTGTAAAAATAATTCATAGATGCATACGACAATTCTAGATGAAATGAGAAATTTTGAATTTGTAGAAAATTTTGAGGATGAGCTATGGTGCACATGCAATTTTAATATATAATTACAAGAATGCCATACAGTTTTATCTCATTTAGTTGTCAAATTGAATGGGCACTTATCCATCTTCCCTGCCTATCTTTTCTTTTTTCATTTCATTTCCTTTTTAAAAATTTATTGATATTTTTTAAAATAAAAGTCTCATGTTCTTACAGTTCATTGATGCATATACTTGCCTAAATTTTAGTTGCTTATGCTTGAGCAGATCAAACACACTATGCATGATCAAAAGTTGTGTAAATGATGTGAAGCTTGAGGAAGAGGTCAAACTTCTACTTGCCATCTTTGGAGTGAGATGCTGGAGCATGTGGGAGAAAGATGGGAGCCACCCAAGAAGGAGAGGAAGCGCCAAAGCCAATTTTCAGTTCATTATAGTAACTACACAATGAACTATGAATCTCAGATCTCTGTTCTAATTTTTCAGTGTTGTTGTAAGGTGGAAGGTGTAGATAATTTGCGTCCACTATCATATGTTCAATTCTGAAATTAAGAGTTAAAGATAATGTATTTCTGGGAAAACATTTGTAAAGATTTTTTTTATGAAGAAATAAAGTATCTTGCTGAAACATGAAGAAATAATTTATCTCTAACAAGTTTATGTTCGTTAATTACCTAGGTTATTACTCATCCAAGTGGCACTTCCTTATGGATTCTGATTGAGACACTCTCTTTATTATGTGATGCGCAACATGTTTTCCGCTGAAACATAAGAAAGGTCAAAATAGTGAGGTTTATAAACCATCGTAACTTTACTTTATGTTTCAACATAAAATCAATAATTTATTTCTCTGCTAAAAAGGTGGAATTATACGTTTTGTATCAATTTAGGAAATTTGTCTTGGAAAGGAATGTTGTTACTTTTGGATGCATATGGGGAGATATGGAATCATCACAACTGAATTTGTTCATAAATGTCCCCAACTCATGGGTTTTTTTTGCATTTTCTTTGGTCTCAGTTAAGATAAAACTTTTGCAAGTGTTTTTTTAAGAAGTTGCAAGTGCTTCTATGTCATGCAATTTGTCTATCTGTATTTAGTGGTTATTTGCAGATTGTGACATTGTTATGCTGGGACCCTAATGGACTTCAAAGTGTTGTTATTGTTATGCTACAAGGTGTTGTGTCACTCCCGACAGCGCCAGCTAAAATTTTTTACGCTAATTTGTTCTTCCACGACGAAGGCGCTCGCTAAATGTTTTTTTCGCTAATTTGTTGTTCCGTGCCGAAGGCGCACAACCTGATTTTGTTGTTCCACGTCAAAGGTGCCCACACCACTAAATTTTTTTGCGCTAATTTTTTCTTTTAAATTTTGGCTGCGTAAATAATTTTATGGGGAACACAGATTTCGCGCTGGGGGGGAATCTTAAATGAACCGTACCTGCGCGGCACGGTTCATGAATTGAGTCCATGCCAGTAGTTGTTTAAATTGAGTGCATGAAGGCTCTTCAGCGCGGGCACCGAAGCGCCTTCGGTGCGGGTGCCCAAAGTGCCTTTTGAACTTTGTATAAATTGAGCGCCTTTGGGCAAGCCCCTTCGGTGCCCAAAGATCCTTTTGAACTTTGTATAAATTGAGCACCTTTGGGCAAGCGCCTTCGGTGCCCAATGCTCCTTTTGAACTTTGTATAAATCACGCGGCTCCGAGGGCGCCCGTGCTAAAGGCTTTTACGCTAATTTGTTGTTCTACGTCGAATTTGTTGTTCCGCGCCGAAGGCACCCACGCTGAATTTGTAGTTCTATGCCGAATTTGTAGTTCTGCGTCGAAGGCGCCCGCACCGAATTTGTTGTTCTGCGCCGAAAGCGCCCGTGCCGCTAAATATTTTTACGCTAATTTGTTGTTCTTTTAAATTTTGGTTGTGGAAATATGTCACGCCCCACTTCCCTAAAATGGAGGCGAGACGTGAGAAGGTCCGCTCAGACTTGGAGCTGTGAGGCTCCAGTCTGTAAAGCGTCTGGATTTAAACAGAGAGTAGAGGTCCCTGCAAGTGCGATACGGAACAAAATTAATAATAAAAAAAGAGACATAAAATAACCAATCTCAGAATGTCCATAACAAATTTCAACATCCCAGAAAAGCCACCAGGCTAAAAGGAAAGAGTCTAAAAGGCCCCAGCATGGCCAACAAAAGTAAACAACGTACAGAAAGAAAGGTGCTACTCACCAACAACCTAACAACAGACTAAGCAAAAGTATCGACGAAGGAAAACTCTACGACTGGTCGCCAGTGTCCTCGTACTCCACGTCAGCTGTGGACCCAGGCTCAATGTCCACGAACTCCTCGTCCTCAGCAACGGACTCTGGCTCAGTAACTAACATGCGACACCCAAAGAGACGAGGGTGCATGTCAGCAAAGTCTACAAAGACTTTGTGCAATGAAACTAAACAGAAAGTAAAGCAACCTAGCAGTTATAAAAATTTACGATGACATGGCATTTTAAAGTATGGATGCAGCAATTAAATAAATGCGACAAGTATGACATGGCATCAAGTTTAACAAGGCACAAGTACATCAAGGCATGGGTGGCGAAGCTACTAAACAATCACATGGATTTAACAAGTCAAGTAAACACGTCGTGCTCAGAGATTACGCCGTTTGGCTAGAGTGGCTATACGAGCCAACTCCTAAGCTCAAGTGATCGCTTATCCCTACCCCTCCACGTGTATCGGGCATTGGCTTTTGGCCAACACATGTAGCCCGCTTCTGGATCACGAGCCAGGAAGTGTATTTGGCATAGGGTTGTGCCTGTAACACAGGTGCCTAGCCTGAACAAGGATGTACAAGTATAGTAGCGTGTGCTACAAATGCGACACTCAAACATGGATGGCATGGCATAGCAAGTTGTAATTTAAATACGTACAGTTAAGGAATTTAAACGTGACAGGCAGAGTACAAGTAAAAAGCATGCAGTTACGAAAATTAAACGTGACAGGCAGATATGCATGAATGACATGGCAGGGTGATAGATCTAGCTTCGTTGTCAAGCTAGATCTTAAAATTGCGTTTAGGCAAGTGTCATTTTGTCGCCTAGTCTCTTTTACGCCTAAAGCAAGGAAATGGCCTAAGACATGGCCTAAAACACTAATTGGCAAGTTTCACTTGCCTGAAATCAAACGTCCAACAAATATCGTCCAACCAGTCCAGTCTACCTATGTTCTCGGATCCACTAGCCTACAGTCCCAATTTAAGTTATCTTCATTAGTGAATTATCAGACAACCAAAATACCGATTTTTATCTTGTTTAACAGGGATGGGTTGGGGGTCCTAAAAGTGCAGAACGTTACCTCAACACGACACGAAAGCTACACTGGCGTCGGGTAGCGACGCCAGGGGTTGGAATAAAAGATCGCGCTCCTAGTCCAGATTCCAATTAAGATTCCACGCTCGCCAATTCTCAGGCAGCAACCAAGACAGCGAATCAAGATTCCAACAGCGAGTAGGATGCTGGTAGACATTTCTACGGCTTCCGGGAAGCCGTAACAACAAACCAAGACGAACGGTTCAACGCACGTGAAGTTTATGACATTGAGTGTCGTAAGGGATGTTCGTGACATCGGAAAACACCCCTAAGAGCAGTAGGGGGCTGACGGAAGACCCCAACAACGAGAGGGTACGGTGAGATCTCCGCAACATGTCGGTACGTCGAAAAACACGCAAAACAACGAGAGATATCGCTGTTTCAAGTGTTAACGGCCAGGGGGAAGGTGTCAACGGAAGCGGGGGCCTCAGGGTAGTCGACGGCGACGGTGGGAGGCTGCGGCGGCGGTGGCAGTGGCGACAGCGGCCGCGGATGGGCTTGCTGCGGATTTGCAGCGGCTAGGGGCGGTTTTCGGCGATAAACGGCGGAGCAGCGGGGCCCCACGACGGCCAGGCGACATAGAGGGGGGTCGGGGATGAGGAAGGGAGTCGGGCAGCACTTGGAGATGGCTGCGTGCTGTGATGTGCTGCTGCTGCGCGGTTTCACGGTAGCAGGCGGGCTTTGCGGCGGTGCAGCGGCTCCCATGGCGGCGCGGGCGGTGGGGGTACACCGGAGGGCAAGGTGATGGCTGGTCGGTGATGGGTAAAGGCCGAGAAACAAAGAAGAGGCCGCTCGGGGTTGTTTTTGTGTGGAATAGGGTTAGGGCCGGCGGGATATTATGGGTTGCTTGGAAAAATAACCTAGATGCTATTGTAAATAGGAGGGGGCTGTGAACGTGGCTCACGTGATGTAGGGGCTGAGATAACGTGGGTAAGGTTTGCTGCTATGAAAATAGGCTAGGGTTATTTATATATATTAGAATTGATATTATCAAGTGTAAAAGACAATTCACACCCCTCTCTCATGCGTGTGGGTGTGTGGCCAAAGTGGGGAAAAGACTAAGTCAGATATTTGGGAAAATTATTATTAATAAGAATTACATTAGGGGATAGAAGCTATTAAACTTGGGGTTACGTCATTATAAGATTGGGCAAAAAGTGAAATTGGGTCAAACTGAGCCCAAAAATTGTAAAATAAATACTGAGGTGACCGGGACGACGAGAGAAAGGAAAATAAGAAGACGGATCACAATTTCGACTTCGAGGGACGAAACTAAAAATAGAAACGTCTTACGTCAAAAGTGAGAATCGTGACGTTTCTTCAAATAAGGTCAAATCGTGGGAGAACGACCCATGAAATGATGTTCCAAATCAACACCACAATTTTAATACTCTCAGAGAGGGTCACAACGGCATATCACACTATAAGGTTCGGTTACGGACAAAGTCTAAAATAAATACGTGCACGAACAAGGCTTCGTGCACGTAAAGCGTATAAAGGATACGGGGTCCAAAGGCGACGGTAATTCTAAGTTGGGCACACGTCGGGGTTGGCTTGCTAAGGATGCAATCAAGGTGCTACGGCCCTATCGACTCACAATACGACTCACATACAAAGCAATAAAACCAATCAGGTACCCGAAATTGCTATACGCACCGCCGTATAACGAATGGTGGGTACCGGCCGTTACAAAATAATTTTTTGGGAACATAGATTTCGCGGGGGAAAATCTTAAATGAACCGTGCCCGCGGGCACGGGTTATGACTAGTATATATATATATATATGGTGACGACGCTTGTGCCCTCTCCCCTCTCATTCTAAATACACTATTATTCTCATAGTTTGTATATACGTAACACATTTTGATATTAATAAAGACTACACTTACTTGTCAATACACACACACACACACACACACACACACATATTCATTTCAGTTCTTTTGAGCCCTATTTTTTATCCAAGGCAAGCCACATCATATCCCTTAGATTTTTCAGTTTTTTTATACTACATTCACTTTCCAATATTTCATAGAAGCTATCTCCAAATGTACAATAACATTTAATGCTTGTGGAAGTGAAAGTTTAGGTGTAGAAATCGAATTATTCTAATCATTGAACATGTCATGGTTATTTAAAAAACAAACATGCACATGTAGCTATAACAATAATACATCAATTTCTAATGGACATGAATCTCATTCATTAATACCAATTTAATGATTCAAAAGAAGATACACATTAAGCACCATTTTTGTAGCTTTTTGTATTTTTCATTTTTTTGTTTTGTGTTTTTAAAGAACTAAAGTGTCCTAATAAATGAACTAGCACACAAACAAATGAACTCGCACACAAACAAAAACAAATCAAGTACACAACAAGCTATGAATGTATTCATTACGCTTAATCAATAAAACATACATTCGCGATGTCGTTTGGCTAAGGAACTTTTTAATGAAATGCGACGTCCAATCCATAGTTCCTCGCCCCTCCATATTACATACACAGAAGATGTTATGTGTGACCTTGGAATCCAACAATGTCCACTCACGTTAGTCATCAAACTCTTGGAAACCCAAATTTGTTTAAACTTTATGTTTTTGTTCATAAATTTGCAATAACGAGAAGTATGACCAACACAACCACATGTAAAGCACTTTGCATGAATATTTCTATCTTTTGTTATCTCAATGTGAACTTTTCTATATTTTGACTTTTCAACACGTTTCAAATCATATCCAAGTCCACGCCTATTATTCCCATATATTTGGTTTCCAAGAATTATATCCAAAGATTATTTCGCCACACCAAATTTCTTAATGGTCAAATCTAGGTTCGTGACTTTAGATTTCAAACTAGTATTTTCGTTCAGAAGCAAAGTGCATTTACTAATGAAAGCTTTCTTATTGTCCTCTTCATTCTTTTTCATGTTGTCATGCCCCGCTTCCCATTATACCTGGGAGCAAGGACGCAAGCGGGTCCGCATGTGCTTAAGTCAAGGAAGATGTACTTTTCTTTTTCTTCCTTCCCTGACTTAAGCACAATAAGCGTCTGTGATTTAAACGTTTGCAGGTTCGTGCGTGCAATCTCAGAGTAACACAGAATATCATCATTACACTCAGACATCCAGATTACATGTACACAAAGAATTAAGGCCTAGCATTGCCATTACAGACAATTACACAAAGTGGAAGAACGCCTGAATAAAATTACAACAACAATATCAATAGTCTTATTTCAGTGCTGTGCAAGCACGTCGTTCCTCAGCAGTGGGTCTGCTCAGTCTCCAAGTAAACTCCTCAGTTAACTCTGTCTCAAAACCTAACGTATATTTCACAAGATAGGCAAGGAAATATACGTCAGCGAGGGTCACTCGGTAAGTTAAAAATGTTAAAAGGCAGACCCTCGGCAAGATAATAATAAAGTTTGCAAATGCTTTTAAGGGCGAGGAAAACACAACGGTGCACAACTAAGAAAAGTAAGGTAGCGTAAGAAAACATGCAAGTGTAGCAAGGTGTGGTATACAAAGTAGTGATCATGCAATGTGTAGTGTGTAAAGTAAACATGTCAAAGTGTAGTGCACAAAGTAGCGAACATGACAAGGTGCAGTGTGTATAGTAAACACGACAAAGTGTGGTATGAAAAAGGTGAACATAGCAAGTATAGTGTACAAAGTAATGTGCATGGCAAGTTTGGTGTACAAAGTAATGTGCATGGCAAGTGTGGTGTGCAAAGTAGTAAGCATGGTAAGTGTGGTGTGTAATGTAGTAAGCATGGAAAGACAAGTTAGCAGGTTACACATTTATAATAGCAACGACAGAAGTAAGAAGTGCGTCATTTAATCTCTTAGTCTAGTCAAGCCCAGTGTCTGAGGGGGAAGTGACTAGAATCACACCCAAGCCAACGGGAGCTACCCATGGCTCTATACTCATTGACCCAGCCAGGTGTCGGTCAAGTTCACTAATAGAGTGCAACCCAGCATTCCGACCTCTACTACATTGGACTACCCCACCCAAAGTGTCCATATATGTATCCATATAATCCAATATCTGTCGTATGGCAAACATTCCGTAAATGTCCCACGGGCCCAATATCCGTAATGCCCGAAGGTCCAATAGTCCGTAATTGCCCGAAGGCCCAATGTTTCGTAAAATGCCCGAAGGCCCATTTCACATTTCAATAGAGGTAGACAATTCAAAAATGTATATGGTGATGCAAAAAGTAGTACCACAAGCAATAAGAGTAATGTACATTTTTAAAGATGATAGAGCATATCATATTTCAAATCAGTAGGTGATAAAAACTTGTGCCTATGAAAATTTGTAGGAAACAATATACTTGCCTGAAGTGATGCGAGTTTTGTGTGTCTAAGCAACTATAAGAAAAGACGCGACGTATCTGTGTCAACGGATTTTAAATGTTAAGCCCAACAAATTACTTAGTAAACTATCATGTGTATACTAGTATATCCATATATATACACACTAATGTGTATGCTAACATACTAGCAGTTTATAGGTTTGAGTCTTTAAAAATAGGTTACTGTTCACCTATTAGAGTTACTGTTCATGTTAGAACTAACAAAATAAGCTAATTTATACTATAAATTTACTTACTGATAATATAAACTACAAACTAAGCTTACTAACTAACAGTATGAAATACTGCACGCTAACATAATATACACTATGATACTTATAATGAAACTGTAAGATATAATAATTTATGTTAGTATAATATAATATCTGTAACATTATTTAACATATAACGTTTATAATACAACTCATATGCTATTGCTCACGTCGACAAAATGAGCTACTCACCGTTTCGTCGCTTTGCAGGCGGGGGCGAAAACTCGCGACGACGGCATACAGCGGTGGCGACGGTGGCGTAGTGGCGAGGCTTGTCGGAGCCTGGGGTCGTCATGATGAAAGGAGGAGCGGGGCGTCCTCTTGGGTTTCCGTGGGAGTCGGAGACTGTGCGGACTGAGGCGGGCTAAAGGCTGTGGGCTCTTGGAGGTTACGCGGTCTACGGTTGAGGGAAGGCACGTGGAGGCGAGGTTGTTGGAGTAGTGAGGGATGAAGGTCGATGGGAGGCGGTTCGGAGAGAGGATATGGAGTCGGAGAGATGGGAGGTGGGCGCTTGGCATAGTGGTAGGCTGGCAGTGAATGGCATGGACTGGTGGCGTGCAGGAGGCAGGGCGATGGCAGCGGCTGGAGTTGGAGTTCTGCATGCGGTTATCGAGAAGAAGATCGTGGCTGGAATTTTGCTGGTTTGGGTGGTTGAGGGGTAATCACCAGAGAGAGGGATGGGACGGCATGGGCTGAGGAGAAACTGGGTGCTGGCTGGCATTGTCAGCGAGTTGAGGGGAAGGCAGGCTGGGTTTGTGCGACGAGGTATGATCGGAGTTGAGGAGGGTCTGGCGTCGAGGTTTGTGGTGGAGGGCAGAGGAGAGAATGAGGGACGGCGGCGGGTTGATGAGGGAGCCGCCTGGGTGCTTTGGGGTTTAAAGAGAGGAGAAAGAGAACGTGTAGAAGAAGAAGAAGAAAGCGAAGGTGAAGGGCGACATGCGGCGTGGTCGGACATGGGCGTGCTTGGAGATGTATCGGCGTGGGTCAGGCTTGACGCAAGGCGGAGGGTGAGGCTCTTGGTGATCGGTGCTTGAGGAGGAAGGCATGGGGTTTTTAAGGATAAGGGAAGAAGAAGACAGACGAGTGGGCGAACGTGGAGGTGACGTGCGGGGTGTTGACATCGATGCGGGGGTTTCGCGTGCACAAAGGTGGATGTGGGTGGGTGGTGTGGGGGAAGCATATGCATGGGAGAGGGTTACATGGATGGAGAGATACGTGGGTTCACGTGAGGCCTTGGGGAAATTTAGTTAGGATTAATTACCAATCAGTTAGGATTACATCTGTTCTCCTTTTTAATTAAAAGAACATGTTTGTTTTTTTTAAAAGGAGTTGGTTAGGATTTAATACTCAGTTAGGATACTAAATGATTAGGTTTAAAAAATATATAACTTAGTTTCTAAATTGAATTCCAAGAGTAACAAAAAAGTAATAATAGTTGAATTTAAAATTTAGTTACAAAGGTAATAATAATAATAGTTAGGTTTTACAACTTCGCCCCTCGGTATCCAAAAATTATAAAGAAAATACCGGAGCGATCGCCCCTCCGAGAGGATCGTAAATACGGGGTTCGGTCATGCGTTCGGCTAAGGAAAACAATAAATAATATCAAACACAAATATACACATACTAAAATATAAATGAAGTACGTCCGAAATTCGTACGACAGAAAAGTGGTCGTTACATATGTTTTTAGCTTTCTTTTCAAAATCAATTATTTTTCTTTAAGCTCATTATTTAGCATGCACATATTTTCAATAAGCTCTTTATTTTCGGTTTTTAGCTTAATCAGTTTTTCTTTATACATGCCATTTTCTTTTAATAAAGTGGGACAAATAAGACATTCAACTTTTTCATGGAAGCTAGATTTTTTCTTTTACGACATGGTGATGGTAGACTTACATGCAACAACTTTTTCTATCAGATTATTAATCTCTTTAGACATGTCACAATTTTCTTGTTGCAATTCAAAGTTACAATACCTATAGCATTCTAAAGTAGATCTAATGCATCAATTTTATCTTGCATTCCCTCACAAATATTCAAAAGTTCAACTTTAGTGCAAGATTTTACCTCGTCGTGCTTTCCCATTAAGCAAAGGGAGGAGTGGGTAGTCTCCTCATGAGTTTCATCTTCGAAATTCATATCCCACATTATTGCTAAAGATTTTCCTTTCTTTTCAGCAACGTTATTCTTTTCTTGTGGGCAATTCCTCATGAAGTGTCGCTTCTTCCCGCATTTAAAATATTCCATTTTATTAGTAGTATTCTGTTCAGATGAATTTCTTGCAGGATTAGATTGGTTATAGTGACTAAACCTTTGCACCATCTCAGCTCTTCCTCGGTCGGTCTTGATGTATCTCCTGATGTTTCTGACCATCAGTGCTTGCTCCTCATCAAGATCATCGTCGTCATCTTCCTTAGCATGAAGAGCTAGTGGTTTGGGAGCCTTGGTCTCTGGTTTCTCTCTTGATTCTATACTCTACAGTTCAAGCTCATGGGATATTAAGTTATCTATCAAGTCCTCCACTCTCATCTTTGATAGATCTTTAGCTTCTTGAATAGATGTGACTTTAGGACGGAAGGAGTTTGGTAGCGCTATCAAGATCTTCTTCACCTACTCCAGACTAGAGTACAACTTACCAAGGGAGCTGGATTTGTAGACGATGTTTGTGAACCTCGTAAACATCTCTTTAATGGATTCTGATGGAAGCATGCAGAAGCTCTCATATTCTGTACTCAGCAAAACAAGTCTGGACTCCTTCGCATGCGATGTTCCATCATGCGTCACCTCCAGCATATGACATATTTCCTACCTAGTTAAACATTGTAAGATACGATTAAATTCAACTTTATCCAAAGAGCAAATATCTACCATTCAATGAATAAAGTTTTTTATCAGCATCATCCCATTTTTCTTTTGGTTTTAGAATTTCAATGTCTTCAATTTTAATAGTGGGGTGTTCATATCCTTTTTCAATAATGTCCCACACATCATAATCAACAGACACTAAATAAATTTTCATTCTCACTTTCCAATAGGCAAAGTCTACTCCATTAAACTTAGGGGATAGGGCAATAGACTGTCCTTCAGCAAATGCTGAATCGGAGATATTCATGGTTAATCTGGCCTAGATCCTCTAACCTGCTCTGATACCACTTGTTGGATCTGAATCTAAGCCTAGAGGAAGGGGGTGAATAGGCTAATAAAAATTCTCGTGAATACATAACCAATCACATGCAGTTATAATCAGATGCAGAGTAAATAGAAGCAAACACAGAGTGCACAACAGATTTATCATGGTTCGGTCACCCCAACGACCTACTCCAGCCCCAAAGCAATTACTAGCATTAATAAGTTACTGGGTACAACCGTTAAGCTCCCCAAGCCCCAACTCTCTACTCACCCTGTTCAATACCGCACTTATCAAAGTGTTAAACACTATTAATCTAGTAATGCTATCTCTTGACAAGCACCAACTCATCAAGACCCTCTTGTCTAGCCCCAACTAGACAAGACCCCAAAAGAATGAATAAGTAACCTACAAAAATCGATACACCAAGTACACGAATATAAAGTAATAAGAGTTTAGAAAAGCTCAGTTCGTGTCGGTGTCATCATCTCTGTCGATCAGCGCATCATCAGCTTCACGCTGACGCAAACGATGTCTCAATTCAATGTCTGGATGTCAAGATATAGCCCTCCGAAGTTATGTGCAAATCTGCCTGATCTGGTCTATACGTAAATCATTTCTCTGTTCTGCAGAATCGACAGCAGTCTATGTGTAAAGTATGTTTTTGTCCCGTCTTCCAGAAATTGTAGTAAATCGATTCGAGCTCAAAAAAACAAAATAAATACTCGTTGGAATCGTGAGCTCGTTCTCTTCGACTGAAAAATAAGGAAGGGCCGATTTAGATGCTCTTGTGGAGAGGAATTCTCAGATCTTTGAAGTGTGTCCTAGGGCTTGGAATTTGATCTCTTGGACTTTGCTTCTTCAAAGATGGTGGCCTTGGTTACACGAAGTCATCGATCATTGTTTCCAAATACACGTTGTATCCAATAGTTTTTCTTCGATTATTTTTTCCGTTGAAGATGGCGATCTCCCGGTTCTAATGGACATTTTTGCGGATTTTTCTTATATTGAGGCTATTTTTCTACATTTTTGGAAGATATGGATCCTTGTATGAAATGATATGATTTTTTGGCCTAATTTTGTCTTCTCTATTTTTAAAATGAAGATGACCATCTCCCAGTTCCAACGAAAATTTTTACAGATTTTTTGATCTACGAGATATTTTTCTACATATTTTGGAAAATATGGATCTTTATATTAAATGATATGATTTTTACAGCCTAATTTTGGCATCTCTTATTTTTCAGTTGAAGATAGCGATCTTTCGGTTCCAATTGACATTTTGCGTATTATTCTGACCTCGGGGCTATTTTCTAAATTTTCTGGAATATATGTATCTTTTTATTAAATGATATGATTTTTGGCCTAGTTGAAGATGACGATCTCTCAACAAACATTTTTGCAGAATTTTCTGAGCTCAGGGCTATTTTTATCATTTTATTGAAGATATGGATCTTTTTAATAAATGATATGATTTTTAGCCTAATTTTGTCTTCTCTTATTTTTAAGTTGAACATGGTGATCTTTCGGTTCCAACAGACATCATTTTGGATTTTTCTGAGCTCGAAACTATTTTTCTATATTTTCAGGAAGTTATGATTCTTTTTACTAAATGATATGATTTTTGGCTTAATTTTGTCTTCTCTTGTTTTTTATTTGAAGATGGCAAACTCCCGATTTCAACAGATATTTTTGCAGATTTTTCTGAGCTCGGAAATATTTTCTACAGTTTATTGAAGATATGGTTCATTTTATTAAATGATAGATTTTTATAGACTAAGTTTTTCTTCTCTTATTTTTCAGTTGAAGATGGTGATATCCAGTTTTCAACGGAATTTTTTGCCGATTTTTTTATCTACGTGGTATTTTTCTAAATTTTATGGAAGATATGTATCTTTTTATTAAATGATATGATTTTATAGCCTAAGCTTGTCTTCTATTATTTTTCTGTTGAATATGGCGATCTTTCGGTTCCAACGGACTTTTTTGTGAATTTTTCTGATCTAAATGCTAGTTTCTATATTTTCTGTAAGATATGTATCTTTATATTACATTATAGGATTTTTATAACCTAATTTTGTCTTCCCCTATTATTAAGTTGATGATGGCAATCTCCTGGTTACAACGAACATTTTTGATGATTTTTCTGAGTTCGGTGTTATTTTATTCATTTTCTTGAATAAATAGATATTTTTATCAAATGATATGCTTTTTGTAGTCTAATTTTGTATTCTCTTTTTTCAGTTAAATATGGCAATCTTTCGATTCCACTGGACATTTTAGCGGATTTTTCTGAGTTCGGTGCTCTTTTTCTACATTTTCTCAAAAATATTGATATTTTTATTAAATGATATGATTTTTGGCCTAATTTTGTCTTCTCTTATTTTCTTTCATTGAAGATGGCGATCTACCGGTTTCAACGGACGTTTTACGGGATTTTATGAGCTCCACGCTATTTTCTACATTTTCTGTAAGATAAGAATTAAATCTTATGATTTTTATAGCCTAATTTTGTCTTCTTTTATTTTTAGTTGAAAAAGGCGATCTCCTGATTCCAACATTTATTTTTAGGAATTTTTCTGAGCTCGGGGCTATTTCCTATCTTTTTATTAAATGATATGATTATTATAGCCTAAATTTGTTTTCTCTTATTTTTCAGTTGAAGAAGACGATCTCCCGCTTGCAACAGACGTTTTATAGATCTTTTTATTAAATGATTTGTTTTTCCTACATTAAGTTTGTCTTCTCTTATTTTTCAGTCGAAAATGGCGATCTCCTGTTTCCAACAGGCATTTTACGGATTTTTTTCACCGCGAGACTATTTTCTACATTTTCTGAAAGACATGGATCTTCTCATTAAATGATATGATTTTTGGCATAATTTTGTCATCTCTTATTTTTCAGTTGAAAATGGCGATCACCCGGTTCCAACAGACATTTTTGCTGATTTTTTGAGATCGGGGCTATTTTCTACATTTTATGTTAGAAATGGATCTTTTCATTAAATGATATGATTTTTATAACATAAGTTTGGTTCTCTTATTTTTTCAGTTGAAGATCATGATCTCCCGATTCCAACGGACATTTTTACGGATTTTTCTTAGCTCGGGACATTTCTACAGTTTCTGGAAGATATGGATCGTTTCATTAAATGATATGAATTTTTGGCCTAATTTTGTATTCTCTCATTTTTCAGTTGAAGATTGCGATCTCCCAGTTCCAACAGACATTTCTAATGATTTTCCTGAACTCCAGGCCATTTTCTAAATTTTTTGTAAGATATGAATCTTTATATTAAATAATATGATTTTTATAGCGTAATTTTGTCTTCTCTTATTTTTAAGTTGAAGATGGCGATCTCCAGGTTCCAACAGACAGTTTTGTTGTTTTTTGAGCTCTTAGTTATTTTCTATATTTTCTGACAGATAGATCTTTTTATTAAATGATATGATTTTTGGCCTAATTTTGTCTTCTCTAATTTTTCAGTTGAAGATGGTGGTCTCCCGATTTCAATGTACCTTTTTGCGGATTTTTCTCTACTCTAGGCTAATTTCCACATTTTCTTCAAGATATGTATCGTTTTATTAAATGATATGATTTTTGGCCTAATTTTGTCTTCTCTTATTTTCATATTGCAGATGGCGATCTCCCAATTCAAACAGATATTTTTGCATATTTTTCTGAGCTACAGGCTATTTTCGACATTTTTCTGGAAAATATGGATGTTTATTTTAATGATATGATTTTAAGGCCAAATTTTGTCTTCTCTTATTTTTCAATTGAAAATGGCTATCTCCCCGTTCCAACAGACATTTTTGCGGATTTTTCTGTGTTCTGAGCTATTTTCTACCTTTTATTGAAGATATAGATCTTTATATTAAATGATATGGTTCTTATGGCCTAATTTTGTCTTCTCCTATTTTTTAAGTTGAATAAGTCGATCTACTGATTTAACGGAAATAATTGCCGATTGTTCTGAGCAAGGGGATATTTTCTTGATTTTATTGAAGATATGGATCATTTTATTAAATGATATGATTTTTATGGCCTAATTTTGTCTTCTCTTATTTTCCAGTTGAAAATGGCCATCTTCGGTTCCAACAGACATCTTTGCGAATTTTTCTAATCGTAAAGCTCATGTATACATTTTATGGAAGATATGTATCTTTTTATTAAATGATATGATTTTTTGGCCTAATTTTATCTTCTCTTATTTTTTTCAGTTAAAGATGTCGATCACCCAGTTCCAACGGACATTTTTGTGTATTTTTCATTTAAAGATATGAATCTTTATATTAAATGATATGATTTTTATACCTTAAATTGTCTTCTCTTATTTTTCAGTTGAAGATGGCGATCTCTAGGTTCCAACGGACATTTTTGCGGATTTTTCAAAACTCACGGCTATTTT
>CM061132.1:71685683-71715509 GCA_030789695.1 Scilla litardierei
ATTTTCTGGAAGATATGGATCCTTTTATTAAATAATTTGATTTTTGGCCCAATTTTATCTTCTCATAGTTTTTAGATGAAGATGGCAATCTCCCGGTTCCAACAGACATTTTCGCAGATTTTTCTGAGCTCCGGGCTATTTTATACATTTTCTGTAAGATATGTATCCTTAGATTAAATGATATGATTTTTATAGCATAATTTTGTATTCTCTGATTTTTCAGTAGAAGATGGCGATCTCTTGGTTCCAATGTACATTTTTACGGATTTTCTTGAGCTCCGGGCTATTTTCTACATTTTATTGAAGATATGGCTCTTTTTATTAACTGATATTTTTTGTAGCCGAATTTTGTCTTCTCTTATTTTTTAACTTGAAGTTGGCGATCTCCCGCTTCCAACGAATATTTTTGCAGTTATTTCTGAGCTTGGGACTATTTTTCTATTTTTTCGAGAAGTTATGGATCTTTTTATTAAATGATATGATTTTGGCCTAATTTTGCCTTCTCTTTTCCTGGGCCCTCCACCAAGAGAAATGGGCTTTCATCAACCCATTTTATGTTGAAGATGTACAATATCCCATTTCCAACGAACATTTGTGCAAATTTTCTGGAAGATATAGATTTTATAATAAATGATTTGATTTTTATAGACTAAGTTTGTCCTCTTATTTTTTCAGTTAAAGATGTCGATTTCCCAGTTCCAATGGATATTTTTACCCCCTTTTCTGAGTTCGTGGCTATTTTTTAATATTTTCGGAAAGTTATAGATCTGTTTATTAAATGATATGATTTTTTGGCCTAATTTTGTCTTCTATTATTTTTTCGTTGAAGATGGTGATCGCTCGGTTTCAACAGATATTTTTGCGGATTTTTTGTAAGCTTTGGGCTTTTTCTAAATTTTCTTTAAGATATGAATATTTATATTAAATGATTTGATTTTTATAGCCTAATTTTGCCTTCTCTAATTTTTCAATTGAAGATTCGATCTCCCGGTCCCAACGGCCATTTTTATGGATTTTTCTAAACTCGAAATTATTTTCTACATTTTATTGAAAATATGGATCTTTTTAATAAATTATTTGATTTTTATATACTAAGTTTGTCTTCTGTTATTTTTAAGTTAAATATAGTGATCTCCCGGTTCCAACAAAAATTTTTACAAAATTTTCTGAGCTCCAAACTATTTTATACATTTTGCCTTCTCTTATTTTTTCAGATGAAGATGGTGATCTCCCGGTTCCAAGGGACATTTTTGCGAATTTTTTAAGCTCGGGGCTATTTTTATAAATTCTCAAGAAGTTATGGATCTTTTTATTAAATGATATGATTTTTGGCCTAAATTTTTCTGCTTTTATTTTTCTATTGAAAATAGCGATCTCCCTTTTCCAACAGTTTTGCGTATTATTTTGTCTTCTCATATTTTTCAGTTGAAAATGGCGATCTACGAGTTCCAACGGACAATTTTGCGGATTTTTATAAGCTCGGTGCTATTTTCTACATTTTTATAAATGATAAGATTTATATAGCCTACGTTTGTTTTCTCTTATTTTTTCTGTTTTTCAGTTGAAGATGGCGATCTCTCGGTTCCAATAGACATTTTGAGGATTTTTCTTAGCTTGAATCTGTTTTACATTTTTCTTTAAGATATGTATCTTTTTATGAAATGATATGATTTTTTGGCCTAATTTTGTCTTCTCTATTTTTCAGATGAAGATGACGAACTCATGGTTCCAATGAATATTTTTGTGGATTTTTCTAAAATTTGGGTTATTTTCTACATTTTCTGTAAGATACGAAACATTATATTTGATGATATGATTTTTATAGCAAAGTCTTCACTTATTTTTCATTTGAAGATGGTAATCTCCAGGTTCCAACGAACCATTTTGCAGATTTTTTTGCGCTCAATTCTATTTCTACATTTTATGGAAGATATTGAACTTTTTATTAAATGAAATGATTTTTATAACCTACATTTATCTTCTCTTAATTTTTTAGTTAAAGATGGCGATCTCTCGGTTCCAAAGGAATTTTTTGCGGATTTTTCTGAGCTCCACGCTATTTTTTATATATTCTGGAAGATATGGATCTTTATATTAAATGATACGATTTTTATGATCTAATTTTGGCTTCTCTTATTTTTCTGTTGAAGATGGCGATCTCTCGGTGCCAACAGACATTTTTGCATATTATTCTGACCTCGGGCCTATTTTCTAACTTTTCTGGAATATATGTATCTTTTTATTTAATGATATGATTTTTGGCATAATTTTGTCTTCTCTTATTTTTTTCAGTTGAAGATGGCAATCTCCCGATTCCAACAGACGTTTTTTAAGATTTTTTTGAGCTCTATGCTATTTTCTATTTTTTATGAAAGATAATGATATTTTATTAAATGATATGATTTTTATAGCCTACATTATTTGTCTTCTCTTATTTTTTTTCAGTTGAAGATGGCAATCTACCCATTTCCATAGACATTTTTGCAGATTTTTATTAGCTTGGGACTATTTTTCTGCCTTTTGGGGAAGATATGAATATTCTAATTAAATTATATGTTTTTTTGGCTCAATCTTGTCTTCTCTTATTTCTCAACTGAAGATGGCGATCTCCCGGTTCCAACAGACATTTTTGTGGATTTATCTGAGCTCGTGACTATTTTTCTACATTTACAGAAAGTTAAGGATCTTTTTATTAAATGATATAACTTTTTGGCCAAATTTGGTCTTCTCTTATTTTTTTAGCTGAAGATGGCGATCTCCCGGTTCCAATGGATATTTTTCGGATTATTATGACCTCGTGGCTATTTTCTAAATTTTCTGGAAGATATAGATCTCTTTATTAAATGATTTGATCTTTGGTCTATTTTTTCCTTTTCTTATTTTTGAGTTGAAGATGGCGATCTCCCAGTTCCAACTGATATTTTTGCAGATTTTTTCAAGCTCGGTGCTATTTTCTATATTTTATGAAAGATATGTATCTTTTTATTAAATGAGATTATTTTTATAGAGTACATTTTTCTTCTCTTATTTTTTCAGGTGAAGATGGCGATCTACTGGTTCCACCGGACATTTTTGGTGACTTTTATTTACTTGGGACTATTTTTCTACATTTTCTGGAAGATATGAATCTTTTTATTAAATGATATGATTTTTTGGCCTAATTTTGTCTTCTCTTTATTTTTTTCAATTGAATATTGCGATCTCCTGGTTCCAACGGACATTTGTGCAGATTTTTCTGAGCTCGGTGCTATTTTCTACATTTTATGGAAAAATGTATCTTTTTACTAAATGATAATATTTTTGGCCTAATTTTGGCTTCTTTTATCTTTCAATTGAAGATGGTAATCTCCCTGTTCTAACAGACATTTTTTCGGATTTTTCTGAGCTTCGAGCTATTTTCTACATTTTCTATATGATTTGAATCTTTATATTGAATGATAAGATTTTTATAACATAATTTTGTCTTCTCTTATTATTTAGTTGAAGACGACGATCTCCCAGTTCCAACTGACATTTTTGTCGATTTTTCCTAAGCTCGGGGCTATTTGTCTACATTTTCAGGATGTTATGGATCTTTTAATGAAATGATATGATTTTGACCTAATTTTTTTCTCTTTTTTTATTTGAAGATGTTGATCTCCTGGTTTCAACGAACATTTTTGCGGATTTTTTTGAGCTCCGGAATAATTTCTAAATTTCGAAAAGTTATGGATCATTTTATTAAATAATATGATTTTTATAGCTTAATTTTATATTCTCTTATTTTTCAGTTGAAGATGGCGATCTCCCGGTTCCAACGGACATTTTTGCGTATTTATTTTTGAGCTCGAAGCTATTTACTTCATATTATGGAAGATATAGAACTTTTTATTAAATAATATGATTTTTATAGTCTGCGTTTGTATTCTCTTATTTTTTTTAGTTGAAGATGGCGGTCTCCCGGTTGCAACAGACATTTCCACAGATTTTTCTTAGCTTGAGACTATTTTTCTACATTTTTTGGAAGATATGTATCTTTTTAGGAAATGGTATGATTTTTTGGCCTAATTTTGTCTTCTCTGTTTTACTTTGAAGATGACGATCTCCCGGTTCCAATGGACAGTTGTGCAGATTTTTTGGAGCTTCGGGTATTTTTGTATAGTGTAAATCTTTATATTAAATGATAAGATTTTTATAACATAATTTTGTCATCTCTTATTTTTAAGTTGAAAATGGCGAACTTCCGGTTCCAAGGGACATTTTTGGCGATTTTTTTGAGCTCGGGGCCTATTTTCTACATTTTCGAGAAGTTATGGATCTTTTTATTAAATGATATGATTTTTGGCCTAATTTTGTCTTCTTTTATTTTTGAATTGAAGATAGCGATCTCTCGTTTCTAATGGATATTTTGCGTATTATTTTGACCTCGGGACTATTTTCTAAATTTTCTGGAAGATATAGATCTTTTTATTTAATGATATGATTTTTGGTCTAATTTTGTCTTCTCTTATTTTTCAGTTGAAGATGGCATTCTCTTTGTTCCAACGGATATTTTTGCAGATTGTTTTAAGCTCGGTACTATTTTCTACATTTTAATAATTAATTTGATTTTTATAGCCAACATTTGTCTTCTCTTATTTTTCTGTTGAAGATGGCGATCTTCCGGTTCCAATGGATATTTTGGCGGATTTTACTTTGCTTGAGTCTGTTTTTCTATATTTACTGAAAGATATGGATCTTTTTATGAAATGAAATGATTTTTGGCCTAATTTTTTCTTCGCTATTTTGCAGACGATGATCTCCCGGTTCCAGAGAACATTTTTGCAGATTTTTTTGAGCTCTAGAATATTTTCTACATTTTTTGTAAGATATGAATCTTTATATTAAATGAAACAATTTTTATAACCTAATTTTGTATTTTCTTATTTTTCAGTTGAAGATGGCGATCTCTCGGTTCCTACGAAAATTTTTACGGATTTTTCTGAGCTCGGTGCTATTTTCTACATTTTATGGAAGATATTGAACTTTTTATTAAATGATATGATTTTATAGCCTATGTTTGACTCCTCTTAATTTTTTTCAGTTGAAGATGGTGATCTCTCGGTTCCAACGGAATTTTTTTGCGGATTTTTCTAAGCTCCAGGCTATTTTCTACATATTCTGGAAGATATTGATCGTTATATTAAATGATATGATTTTATGGTCTAATTTTGTTTTCTCTTATTTTTCAGTTGAAGATGGCGATCTCCCGGTTCCAATTTACATTTGTGCGGATTTTTTTGAACGTCGGGCTATTTTCTACATTATCTATAAGATATGGATGTGTGGATGTATTTATATGTGTGTTCGTTATGCATGTCTCTTGTTGTATATGCATTTGTTATGACGATATATATAAATACATATGAGTGATACATATATCTAGCTGTATGAATGTATACTTGTATGTATGTATTTATGTTACTTATGTGACTTGGTGTTAGTGCTTGTACATATGTGTACATATGTCTATGCTATGAATGTAGTAAGTGCATGTATGGCTATTGTATGAGTATGGTATAATTGAATGTATGAAGTGATATGAATGTAGGCATGTGTATGTATGTATGTGTTGTGGTTCCTTCATCGTGGTGTTTACGGACTTGTAAGTAATATTGCTTGTGTTCGATGTGTTGGTTTATTGCGTATATATGTCATGTATACATATGTTTGTATAACTATGTGGAGTACTTGTATGAAAATGTGGTGTATGAATACTAGGGTGTATATATATCTTCTTGAGTGTTGTGTTTGTGCAGTGTATGTACGTATATGCGATACATATAGCTATGTGTGGTTTGAGTATATGTAGTGTTGTTTATATTTCATGTGTGGAACGATCCTTACATTCATTTAGCCTTTGTTTAGACCCTTAACTTTAGAAAGTCCCAGGATGGACTTTGTTTTAATGTAATACCATGTTTTCGATATGCGGGTATAATGTATGTATTTCTAGACGTATTTGTACGTATGTAATTTTCGGGTATTTTTATACATTTTACATAATTTTCTAATGACCAAATTAATTTTCAATAATTATTTTAAACATCATTTGGATTAAATGGATTAGTATTTAGATGGAATACTTGGTATTTGGGGAGTAAGGGTATTTTAGTGGAGTATTTCTATTTATTAGAAAATAGAAATCCCTAAATTTCCTAATGGAGACACCTAGCCAAAGAGGTGTCATCACCTCTTTGGTTTTCACCTAACTCTCTCCAATTGGCAAGCTAAGAGGGAATTAAGGGATGACGAGGATGAGTGGATGAATAAAAGAGAAGAAATTGGGAAAAAATAAAAGAAGACGAAGACGAAGAAATTCAAGTTCTCATCCCTTCTTCTCTCTCCCCTCTCCTCCCTTTGCACCTCCCACTCCACCACCGCCTCCTCCTCCATTTACTTAATTCGAATCACCTATTGACATCCACCATTGGTGTTTAAGTTATGGAAGAAGAAAGCTTGAGGATTGATGGGGTCTTCAAGGAGAAGAAGGGCCAAAGAAATTAAGAAGGAGATATTTGAGTTAGAAGTTCTAACGTCCTAGTTAGGATGTTGTTTTAGGATTGTGGTTATAGAGTTTCATCACCTAGTTAATTTTAAGTTGGAATTTGATGTACAATTGTAGTTTAAGCCTCATGTTAGTAAAATGCCATAGTATGTTAAGTTTAGTATGCATGCTTATGATGTAATGTTTTATTTAGTGGAAGTATAGTTTTCCAAAATATACCATGTAACATCCCATGCTAGTGTAGACCATGTTGCCATTATGCTTCCTTTTTATCTTTAAAATCATTATCATGTCAAATTATTAGGTTGGCAATGGTAGTAAGACTTGTAGCTTCATGTTAGTCAGTCAACATGCTATAATAGCTATGTTAATGATATACTGTAAAATTTTCAGTACAAAAACTCATATCTGCTAGTGTAGATCTCCAAATGGGATGATTCAAGATGTTTTGGAAAGTTCATGAAGTTAACTACAACTCTCTAGAAGAAAGCAGAGCCTAGTTTTGAATGTAGGAAGGTGTAAATAGACGACTTTACCAT
Organism: Scilla litardierei; assembly: GCA_030789695.1. NCBI lineage: Eukaryota > Viridiplantae > Streptophyta > Magnoliopsida > Asparagales > Asparagaceae > Scilla > Scilla litardierei. The sequence continues at coordinate 71,692,749 of CM061132.1, forward strand.
GGTGTCAGTTTTAGACAGATTCTGCTACATTGTGGAAAAAAATTCATAACTCTCTCTACAGACCCCCCCCAAATGACACAATCTTAGATAATTTGGAAACAGAACTTAAGCATCTACAACTTTTATGTTCAGCACTAAACCAAATTATGGCCATAGATAGTTGTTTTAGACTGATATATAAGAGTCCAGATTTAAAACAGAATTTTGTAGTTGTCATATAAAAATCATGCTAAAGTTTGTGAAAATTATGGTGCTAAGAATGGTGATATTCATGCTTATGGATGTAATGTTGTTATCCATGTAGTAAATTATGTTATGAGATTAGTTCATGCTTATGGATGTAATGTTTTGCTTGTACTATGTCACACAAATGCCATGTTATGCTCCTTATTCTCATATTAGCATACTTTATGACAAGATGCTTCCATAGCATGATGTGTTTCATATTATGAATGATGGAGTAATATGTTAATTGGGAACATAAAATGTTATAGTGTATGTGAAATTTGTCATGAAAAGAATGGTAGCTTAACAGAAATTAACACCACATAGACCAATGTGCCACATGGAACAACATACCACGGAAATGCCAGAGGCCACCTCCTGAATTCATGGGGACCACCTCATTAATCTATGTGTGGTATGATAGCCGACATAGACCTACGTGCTAAATAGACCAGCGTGCCAGGGAAATGCCGGGGCCACCTTCTGAATCCATTGGAGCCACCTCAAGAATTCATGAGTCACATTGTAGGCGCGTTGGCATAGATGGGATCCCTTAGGTGTTGCATTTGTATTCATAACCATTCATATGCCTCATGTGCATATCTGTGATTGTTTGCCTTACCTCACGCTTATTTAATTCTGTAGCTCTTACTTTCAATATTTGCATGTGATGTTGTTTTTCTTTCCCTGCATGTTATTTCAATAGGCCTTATTTACAATACTTGTTCCTTATGCGTAAATAGTAAACATGTTTACAGTTAAGTGACCAGGCCCTAGTTAGGAAGAATAGTTCTAAAACTAGCGATGTTAGGATTTCCTACTGGGTCACGTATTGACGTGTCCCATTTTTCCAGATTTCAAAGCAGTACACCCAGATCAGGCCTAACTCAGGAGTTAGCTTTCAGTTTGTGGTAGAGATGGAATCCTCAGAGGGCAGCCTCTTCGGTTGGTTCTTAGGGTAGTCTAGGGAGTGAGTTATACTGGTGAGGACTTTTATGTCTTTTGGAGATTTTTCTAGGATTTCTTATGTTTTTCACTTTTGTATTTGAGGAATAGATGATGTAAATAAAGAGGTACCTTTGTTTTAATAATAAAGAATATTGGACTTGTATATGATTGTCTCATAATTTCTGTGTTGAAGCATTACTTGTACTTTCCAGCATGTGCACAGTGACATGCATTATTCTTCTTGTAGACTCTCTTCCTTCTCTTTCTTTTTAAAACTCGCTGCTTTAGAAGTAATTGGGACGGATTCGTACTTCCCGGGTATCCTGGGGAGCGGGGCGTCACATTTGGCGGCCCATGCAGGTCACCACAGTACGGCGTGCGTAAGGTAGTGTGGGTAATGCTCCATAGAGAAAAGTCTTGTCTTAGGGTGGGTAGTGGCCTTAGAGTCTAGACTGAGACATTATTAGTGTAAAGCCCTACCTATTGAAGGCTAAGCAAGATCCTGGTTCCAGGTGGATAGATTGTCACTTAAGTGTTATGTTCTACGGCATACACTGCTATGTACATAGGTGCAGTTGGTATGTATTCATGGGTTGGTATAATTGGTTCTATATGTGTGCTATATGTTGCATATGTAAGGTATATGCTATAGATATTTCTTTATGGACGTATGTGTAGTTTTAATATATAAGCATATGTAAGGATGTTTGTATGTATACATAGATAGAGATATTGGTATGTATGGATGTATACATGTGTGTGTTCGTAATGTGTGTCTCTTGTTGTATATGCATTTGTTATGATGATATATAAAAAACATATGAGTGATACATATATCTAGCTGTATGAATGTATACTTGTATGTATGTATCTATGTTTGTATGTTACTTATGTGACTTTTGTTTGTGCTTGTACATATGTATACTAGTATATAACCCATGCCCTAAGGGCACGTGTCATTTAAAATATTCCCCAGTTAAACTCTTGTACCACCAAATTTTAAATGAACAACAATAATTAAAGCACAATAATTGTTATTTAGTTAAAAATATTAGTCTCCCAAAATTTAGTTCCCCAAAGAATTTAGTTTCCCAAAAAATTTTAGCTCCCCCAAAATTTAGTTTCCCCAAAAAATTTCAGAAACTGTATCTCCCCCTAAAAAATTCCAAAAATTTTTGTTCTATCCCAAAACTTAGTTCCATCCAGAAATGTAGTTCAAACCTAAAAATTGAGTTCCCTCAAAGTTTAGTTCCCCCATAATTTTAGTGTTTTCCTCCTATAATTTTCACAAACTCTAATCATATCCATTGATTTTCAAGTTTCAATTCTAGTTGTCTTTCTACCCTCCCGTTTGTTCTAGTCAACAACCCATTCAAAAACATGTCCAAATGAAACCTTATTTAGTTTACACAGAAACATTCGCCAAACTAACAGAGCCGACATTAAAAATGGAAATTTTTTAGCACTCTAGCTTTAAACACTATGATCATAATGTCATTAATATCCTTAAATTATAATATTAACACAAACTATCAAGTTGTAATGCATTCAACACTGGGTGTTAATGGGTTCTCCTTTTAAGAATAATTTATTCTAATAGTATTGATGCCCCAGTTATATTATAGATAATGTTAGTGAATTTTGCCCTCCCAAAAATCATATCACATGATGCTTTAAAAAACAATGGGATGGGCACCCATGGAAATAGACCAAGCCCATTGTATACCATGAAAATCGGCAATACATCTTGTTTTATCAAATTTGACCGAGAACACACATGTCCACATTAAAAAAATTTGACAGAAAATATACAGCATTAATATAAAACTAAGAGAACCTAACTTCTTCACTCTTACCTAATAAGATAAAAATATCATATACAATCGATATCCACTAACCTTATTATAACAGAAGAGGGGGCCTCAACGTCTAAACACATGTCTTGATTAAAACAACCACTAACGAAAAAGCATCAACATCCGATACATTCCTCTAACACAATTTCTCTACTGAATACCGTGAGGGATTTTTGTTGTTATTTCTATTTTTGTCCAATAAAAAAATTTACATGTTCTTGTTCATGGGTATGGCCGATGGCTTACTGCTAGTAAAATAGCTATGGCCACTTGCAATTCTTGCAATTGCAGAAGCTTAATATCCATATTCTATCAGGCATGTCCCTATTTGAGAAGTTACAATGGAAAAGGCCTTTTAATTGATACCTGATGATATGAGCGCGGTTCAGCCTCTCACTTAACACTTGGAATGGAATCGTTGGAAACATTGTTATTTTATTTTTCCCTTTGCTTTTATTTAGGTTCCTAAATTAATAATTTGTAACTGAAAACTATTTATTTCTGTTAAATTTGGATGAGGATGATGAATCCAAACTCTATAATTTGAACTTATATGTAATTCATTTGAGATATCAAAAATGCTTTATTTATGTTTATTCATTATGATGATATTGTAGGAGAGTTGTCTTTCTGTAATTAGTAGCCTTGTGAATGTTAAGCTGTTATTCTTTTCTGAGGGCGTAACATAATTATTGTAAAGTGCATTCTCATTTTAATATGATGTTGTATGAGCCAAGGTTTAAAGTTTTACTGCTGTTGTTGATTGCATAATCATTTGCTCAACCTTTGTTGATTCATAGTTTCTTTTCAGATTATTTTGTGGGAATGTGTTTTGTTGCTTTTTTTGGTTGATTCTACGTTTGTATATGCCTATGATTACATCAAATAATAGTTTACAAAATGGAGACCTTAAACGTGTTTAAAGAAAACATATATCAATGTTATATGTCTGTTTGTGGGACAGATCAGAAAATACCTCCACATGATCTCTCCTAATTTCGATTATAGTTAGTTATTCTCCTACTAATTCCACCATCAAAAATGTGCTAAATAGCTTGCAGTTATCATATGCATAAAAATAAGTATAAGCTATGTCTGTTTGTGAGAGATGATTTTCCAAAGTCTCGTGGGGGTTTCAATTCATTTGCAATTTACACCATATTCTGTTAATGCTTGCACCAGGATTGTCCAGCACAACACCACTGGAAATTTGTACCAAATGGGTTCTTCTCTTTTGTATCTTTCATGTATTTCAGTTTCTGATGTATTCTATTGAATGCAGGTACATCTCATGCTTCCTGTGAATTTATTTTGTTTGTGTTGTAGCTGCAGATTCATATGATTCTCTGGTGAATTGGTTTGAGTGGTTTCCTCAATACAATTATAGGGATTTTTACATTGCAGGGGAGAGTTATGCAGGTTAGCGTTGTGCTTGTGTGTGATGTTTTTAGCTTCTAAAATGAGTTTTAAGCATCTAAAATGATGTTTTTATGCAGGTTAGCACTGGGCTTGTGTGACATAACAGACATGAATCCCCTAAAACTGAAGTTACTTAGTAATTTTAGGAAAAAGTAAAAGTATAATTCCATAGGACATGTCAATGTGATATACTACTGTATATACATAGAGAAATAACGTTCTAATTTACCTACTCATCCACTTTATACAATCCCAATTAGCTCGATTTAATAATCTCCATTTGCTATCATCATAAGTGTGAAACACAACTTTCCTTTTAAAGAAAACTTATGTTAGATTTTATGTGAAGAGCACACACCCCTTTAAATGGCTATTGACCTCTCTAACTAAAAACATATATGATGTTTCTTCTAAATGATGATGCAAGGCTAAGGATCCATTGGTGCCAAGTGAGATGTTAATCATTCCTCATTTTACAGCAAGAAACTACAGTCCACTTTATTTTTAAGTCTTCTCATTGCAGAAATTGTTGTTAAATATTACAGAAAACAGTATAGAAATATAAAAATGCAGATGTGCCTTTGATCTACATGTACATGAGCATATAAACATTGACATTTGTTTAGTACATATGAGAATAGGTCTATTTTGTCATAAAGTGATTGTTGATAACATAGATAGCTAAACAGTAATGAACCAGAAACTGATGGTAAAATGAATTACAAATATCTAAAAGAATCTTAGCATTAGAAGTGGATACCTCTTTAGCATTGAAAGTGATGACATGGGGATTAAAGCCAATCCCTGTCGACCCTGAAAACATTTTGCTCTCAAAATAAATAAGCCAATCCATGCTAACCCTGAAAACATTTTGCTCTCAAAGTAAATCAACTAAAACATTTGTTTTATTTAAAAATATTAGTAACTGATGAAAAACATAAATGGCAAAAAATAAATTAATAAGATTCCAATGCAGAACCCAATTGCACATAGGTAAATACAAATGGACTCGCGATAAAAGTTCAAGCTTTTCATCTTCACTATTGTGATGATTAAAAATGAATTTTTAGTAACACTATTTATATTCTCTCGTCAAAAAAGCTCTAAATATATCTAACTAAACTAAGCATAAATAGAAGCTATTAAATTGTTAAAAAATTTCAGAACGCAACTTGTTTTTGGATTTCATCTTGGTTCCCTTTACGTTAAAAAAATTTTAGTTCAATATTTAGGGAACCAACCTAAATGGAACCAAGGGGAAAGTTCAATATTTAAAAAAATTCGGATTTCAAAATTATACTATTACTTTTGCTTACAATTACTATGTAACTTCAGTTTCAGGGAAAAGTTGACATTTTATCACTTTCTTTTTTGTATAATCTTTAAGATAAAGGGTAGCCATACATTTGAGCACAACACATGAAACTTATATTAAACTGCAGAAGAAGCTTACAGAATGTACAAACATCGTTCTGACATTTGACCTTCGTTCTCATGGATTTTTTTGTGTATTGAGCCCCTGTAAAGTTATGTATAATTGAACAATACACACTGCTAGGCAGCAGGGCACACCAAAAAATGGTTCGAGCTCAACTTTTGACCGCTGATGACTCCCATATTAAGGATTTCTTAAGGAAGTAATCCATAAAAAGTTAGGTTGGTTAGGATGGACAACTAATTAGTTAATAATATTTGAGCCTGTATTCATTAGGAATTTGGCAGAGCAAAGCTGAAACAAAATGTATTAGCTGCATCATATGTGTTAAATCATGAAATCGATCAATGTTCAAATCAAATTCAGATGTTCAAGGAAATATTCATGAACATGCAACTAATTACATCTCATCGATAATAATTACGAACAAATGTCTACACATCACCAACAAACTTGAATGATTTCTGTTAAGTACTACTTAACAGTTATACGTCAAAACATTTTTACCACCAGTTTATACTTAATGTTCAGCTATCAATACAATTCTAGAACATAATAACCACCAAATCAAGTACAATACTTAGGGCTATTATTCATGTCCTTTCATTCTCATAAAAACTTATTAGAGGCCTACCCCGTTCATTCAGCATTGTATTTTCAAATTTTGAACTATAAAATTGTCTTTCATAGAGAATAAGTCAGTATTGTACTTGATCACAAAACAGGTGATGTCACCAAATATATAACAGTTGTTGAAAAAAATTCTTTTATTAAAAAAGATATACGTCATTCTGGAAGGACATTTAAGAATCCTTTCAAAGAAACCATATTGTAGGAAGGCATATATAACAACCTTTCGTGTGTGCCTCACAAAAACCATATCTAACGCCAACATATACAAAAGAGAGTTCCTATTTATCAAGTCATCCAAATTTTCTAAGCCAATAACTAATATGTTAACACAAAAGGAAATGAAAGGGCATGCTGAATATGACATCATTCTAGATAATCAAAAGTTGATTTTAGAGCAAGAACTTATCTTTTAATAACTACCTGTCACATTGTCTAAAGTGTCATTTGAATGGCCAGCAACAACCAACACCGAACGGCCTTTGATCGCCTTCCCGGGCCCGGATCAAAAAATGAATGGTTCGAAGTCAAAAGCAGGTCTATAACGATCTTCCCACTTGACCTATTCACTTAGAACAATGAGTGCTAATTTTTAAATAGCTAAGTGTGATCAACATTTGTATCAAAGTGTAACACAAATATAAGGAATTGCTCTGTTAAGCATAAGTGAAGAAAAAGCCACACCAAACTATGGCCAGCAAATGCTGGAAATATTCTTTGAGTTATCCTTGTCTGGCATTGAACTATCTGAACATGTGTACAGACTTAATGCGGACCATTTCAAAGTTCTAAAATAAAAAACATGCAAAAGAATTCCTAAATAATGATATATGGAAAACCTTGTAGCGCTATTGAGATGTTAAATATGCATCAACAACCTGAATATCTGAAAGATACCGGCCGTTATTACTTCCCCCAGTTACATAGAGCTTGTCTTTGACTATTTGAGCGGATGCTGCAAAAATCCAGATTAATAGTGAAAATAGGACCACTATATAGTTATAGTATAGAATAAGATTTTGCAATGGATAGCTAAACAATCTGACTAAAAGTCAGATGTAATGCATGGTTGCATAGATGAAACCGTATTACATGCATTTATGAGAAGTCCAGTTAATAATCAATTCAGGATTATTATTATTTTTGAAAAAAATGTCTGATTTATAAAGGTTATGAAGGTTTGAATGCATCCCTAGTATCATGTCACATAATTTGGAGAAAATTAAAAAAACAATGAAGATTAGTTACAAACTGCCCTCTTTCATTTATGAATATGATTGTGAAAAAATTCCCATATTAAGCTAAGCAACTAATCCTTTAATATATTAATAACCATTTCAACACTGAACACATGTAACAATATATTAATAACTTTTGCAATGGAAACCTATCACATTGAGTTTTTTTGGAAATTGTAGTGTTTTGAATTACCTACTATACAAATACAACACATAATTTTTGCTGGATTTGAAGTATATTTAGATAGGAATCATCTAAAATTGGAATAAATTAGAAAAAAATCACAACCCTTGCAAAGATCTGAAGAGAAAAAAAGGATATACCTTTTTTGGTTGGAGAGCGGGGAGTCGAATCCATCAACAACGAAGTTGGACGGGTCTCCCTGATCTGCTTCACGATAAGCGAAATCTTGCCATGACCCCTACGGCCATGGCGTGTTGTACTCACCGTAAAGCAGATCAGAGCAACCGAGATGCTAGAGTTAGAACTCAAATGAGATCAATAAAACCCTAACCCAAAGTTTTTCTCAGTGGATGATGCTTGAGCGACAGCAACAACAACGAAGAAGCAAAACCCTCGGCGGTCAGTCAGATGATCGGCGGTAAGTACCGAATAACATTTCAAACAAAAAATTTATAATAAAAATATAAGAATAAAAATTGTAAATTTATCCCAACATTTAACCAAAATAGGTTTATAAATCAATACCTGAGCAAAGAGTAGATTTTGGCATCATGGTCTCAGTCTGCGACATTGCCCTATTTAACTCCCCAACACTTGAAGCAAGAGATAGATCTGGGCGCAAGAGCACTCTGTCATGTAGTAAAAACATGGTAAAAATTGAATTAACTTAATAAATAGAAGTGATCTAAAAGCAAAAGAGTGTGAGAGTACCGATTTGGGTTGGTGACGGATGCGGGATATAAATTAACGCTCTAGTTGGGGGATTATCAGTGAAGGCTTTGGCCCCTAGTGATGAGAGAGTGCCCAGATGCAAAAAATGTAACATGAACAGCAAACGACATCTTGATATTTGGGTTTGGATTCATTTAAATGTCATGAGAAAAATCGTAAGTGCAAAAATGGTTCAAGAAATCATAAATCAAACTATATGCAACTTCTTGCTGAACAACATCATTATTCTAAATTCACCCAAAATTGACATTATAAAATTAAGACATGAAATTAAAATTAAAAATGAAGTTATGGTTGGAAATTTGCACTCAAAACACACTACATTTCAACACATAGCAAAGAAAACTTTAAAAAAATTGAAACAAATCATATATACCAATAAAGTGAACGATTAACCTTCCAAATGCAAAAGATTAGCATGCCTTTAGCAGCATGCCTTTGTTCTGATGTGTTCAAGTTATCCCCAACCAACCACGCCTACAGAACATAATCTTAAATTCAATCGCTAAGATGTGAAATAATAAGTCTGCCTTCTTATGATGCCAATGGTGCTATGAAGTGAATATTTTCTCTGCATTTTTTCCACAGATTAGCTTATGCTTTTTTACCATATCAGATGTGAAATAATAAGTCGCCCGTCTCTGTAGATTATTAAATGATTCTCGGTAACATTAATATGTGGTAGACTTGTATATTACATATGTAATATTCAAATATTTGATTTGTCTGCCATAAGTATTTGATGACAATTGCTATATAAATGTCTCAGTTATGAATCTATTCATCTAATATGTAACTTGTAGATTAGAATAAAGTAATTAGTCACCAGTAGCATGAAAGAACCTGAAACAGAATAAATGAATTGGCGCCCAAGAATAAACAGAATAAATAAATATCATGTCTTAAACATAAACATTTCTCACAACACGAAAGCAAATTATATCAGCAATTTCTCAAAGTGTGTTATGAGCTAATATTTGGCAACCTATGATTATGTGAGTTCTACTTTATTTTAACCCTCCAAACATTTTGCAGGTCTTCATTATCGATCATGGCTTTACATCGTGAAAGGTAGAGAGACTGAATGTTACATGTTGTACTTAGAGTACGACAGTAACAAAATAATTCAATGCTACAAATACTTATTCAAGAAATGCTAGGGATTTTGCTTACACTTCATAGCAAGGTGATGTGGGAAAAGCTTCATAGCAAGGTACTGTTATCCGTGCTGACATGGTATTGGCAAAGAGGGCAGCTGAAGTTAGACTGGAATCCATGCTTGCACTTGGGAATGCACGTCAGATCAGATGAGGATGTTCTCAGGCATGTGGAGGTACTCGAGGGCTAACAATACCTCAGCAGCGTAGAACCAGCAGAAGAAAATTAATTAACAAAGATTAAATAATGATGAATTGAGAGATGTAAAAAAGGAATTGTGGGCTAAAATAGAAACAATTCTTTTCATTTCCATGAATTGACGCTTAGCAGGCGGTAAAATTACAGCCCTTCTCAGTAATTATTACCTATTACTTCTCAAGAAACCCCTACTAAAAACTATCAAAAAAGTTAAAATTCTAATTTCTCAAAGAGGAGAAAAGAAAAGGAATTACCTAGCAGCGTTAAGGGGTAAACGATGGCTGGGCTGTGGGTGTCGAATAGAATGCAGATCTCCACACTCGAGCCTGCTGTCCTACCTCAGCTCCGAGAGCCAAACCGCACACTCGATTTTGCGTCCTCCTCGAAGTCTTCAAGCCGAAAGATGGTGACAGGGAGAGTGATTTCTAATTAGGGGAAGAGGGGTGGCCATGGGGCAGAGTGGAAGGGAGGTGGCTGCGCAGGGGGGTGCGGTGCAGGGGGTTGAGCTTACGGCAGGGGAGAGATAGAGGGTTTGGGTGAGTGAGAAAGAGAGGAGATAAAGGGAGAGAGAACCCAAAATTCGCCCAAATAATTCATCCCCCGCCCAATATTTCACAGCTGATGTTTGTTTTGGGTTCCACAAAACATTTTACTTCCCCCAAAATTTAATTCCCCCCTCAAAGTTTGTTTCAAATTTAAATTTTCAAAAAATAGTTTCCCCCAAACTCAATTTCTCTTCACTTATCCAATTTCTCTTATCTTATCCAATTTCTCTTATCTTATCCAATTTCTCTTAATAACATCCCTCATTTATACCCAATTTCTCAACTCTTATCTAAAAACTCTTATCCAATAACACATGATAACATCCCTGTTTTATAATATAGATATATGTTTATGATATGAATGTAGTAGGTGCATGTACGGCTATTGTAAGAGTGTGGTATAATTGAATGTATGAAGTGATATGAATGTAGGCATGTGTATTTATGTATGTGTTGTGGTTCCTTCATCGTGGTGTATATGGACTTGTAAGTAATATTGCTTGTGTTTGATGTGTTGGTGTATTGCGTGTATATGTCATGTATACATATGTTTGTATAACTATGTGGAGTACTTGTATGAAAATGTGGTGTATAAATACTATGGTGTATATATATCTGCTTGAGTGGTGTATATGTGCAGTGTATATATGTATATGTGATACTTATAGCTATATGTGGTTGGAGTATACGCAGTGTTGTTTTTATTTCGTGGGTGGGACGACCCTTAGATCCATTTAGCCTTCGATTAGACCCTTAAATTTAGAAAGTTCGAGGACGGTCTTTGTTTTTAAGGTGGGTAGAATGTAATACCCTGTTTTCGTATACACAGGTATAATGTACATATTTCTATACGTATTTGAAAGTACGAATTTTTTGGGTATTTTTATAAATTTTCCATAATTTTCTAATGACCAAATTATTTTTAAATAATTTTTTAAACATCATTTGGATAAAATGGATGAGTATTTAGATGGTATACTTGGTATTTGGTGAGTAAGCATATTTTAGTAGAGTATTTCTATTTAGTAGAAAATAGAACTCCCTAAATTTCCTAAAGGAGACACCTAGCCTAAGAGGTGTCATCACCTATTTGATTTTCACCTAACTCTCTCCATTTGGCAAGCTAAGAGGGAATTAAGGGATGATAATGATGAGGGGATGAATAAAAGAGAAGAAATTGGGAAAAAGAAAACAAAAAAGAAGTAGAAAAAATTCAAGTTCTCATCCCCTCTTCTAACTCCCCTCTCCTCCCTTTGCACCTCCCACTCCACCACCATCTCCTTAATTCAATCCCTCTATTGACATCCACCATTGGAGATTAAGGTATGTAAGAAGAATGCTTGAGGATTGATGGGGTCTTCTAGGAGAAGAAGGGCCAAAGAAATTAAGAAGGAGATATTTGAGTTAGGAATTCTGACATCCTAGTTAGGATGTAGTTTTAGGATTGTGGTTATAGAGTTTCATCACTTATTTAATTTTAGTGGGAATTTGATGTAGAATTGTAGTTTAAGCCACATGCTAGTAAAGTGCCATGTTATGTTAAATTTAGTATGCATGCTTATGATGTAATGTTTTATTTAGTGGAAGTATGCAAAGTTTGCCAAAATATACCATGTAACATCTCATGTTAGTGTAGACCATGTTGCCATTATGCTTCCTTTGTTATCTTTAAAATCATTATCATGTCAAATTATTAGGATGGCAATGGTAGTATGACCAGTAGCTTCATGTTAGTCAGTCAATATGCTATAATAGCTAGGTTAATGATATGCTGTAAAATTTTCAGTTTTGTCATGTAGATTTAAAAATTCATATTTGCTAGTGTACACCTTCAAATGTGATGATTCAAGATGTTTTGAAAAGATCACGAAGTTAACTACAAATTTTTAGAAGAAAGCAGAGCCTAGTTTTGAGTGTAGAAGGTGTAAATAGACGAATTTACCATGGCGTCAGTTTTAAACAGATTCTGCCAAATTGTGGAAAACATTTCATGACTCTCTCTACAGACCCCGAAATGACTGAATCTTAGATAATTTGGAAACAGAACTTAAGCATCTACAACTTTTATGTTCAGCACTAAACCAGATTATGGCCTTAAATAGCTGTTTTAGACTGATATATCAGAGTCCAGATTTAAACCAGAATTCTGTAGTTGTCATATAAATATCAGGCTAAAGTTTATGAAAATTATGGTGCTAAGATTGGTGATATGCATGCTTATGGATGTAATGTTGTTATCCATGTAGTAAATTATGTTATGAGAATAGTTCATGCTTATGGAGGTAATGTTATGCTTGTACTATGTTATACAAATGCCATGCTATGCTCCTTATTCTCATACTAGCATACTTTATTACAAGATGCTTCCATACCATGATGTGTTTCATATTAAGAATGATGGAGTAATATGTTAATTGGAAACATAAGATGTTTTAGTGTATGTGAAATTTGTCAGGAAAAGAATTGTATCTTAACAGAAATTAACACCACATAGACCAAAGTGCCACATGGATCAACATGCCACAGAAATGCCGAATGCCACCTCCTGAATCCATTGGGCCACCTCTTGAATCTATGTGTGGTATGATAGACAACATGGACATACGTGCTACATAGACCAGCGTGCCACGGAAATGTCGGGGGCCACCTCCTAAATTCATGAGAGCCAACTATAGAATCCATGAGTCACATTGTAGGCACGCTGGCATAGATGGGATCCCTTAGGTGTTGCATTTGATTAACCATTCATATGCATCATGTGCATATCTATGGTTGTCTGCCTTTACTTCACGCTTATTTAATTCTGTAGCTCTTACTTTTCAATATCTGCATGTGATGTTGTTTACTTTCCCTGCATGTTAATTCAACAGACCTTATTTACAGTACTTGTTCCTTATGCGTAAATAGTAAAACTGTTTACAGTTAAGTGACCAGACCCTAGTTAGGAAGAACAGTTTTAAAACTAGACCTTACCTAGCAATGTTACGATTTTCTTCTGTGTCACGCGTTGACGTTTCCCATTTACTTTTTCCAGGTTTCAGAGCAGTACAGCCAAATCAGGCCTGACTTAGGAGTTAGCTTTCAGCTCATGGTAGAGATGGAATCCTCAGAAGGCAGCCTCTTCAGTTAGTTCTAAGGGTAGTCTAGGGAGTGAGTTGTACTGGTGTGGACCTTTACGTCTTTTGGGGATTTTTCTGGGATTTCTTCTGTTTTTCACTTTTGTATTTGAGGATGGGATGATGTAAATAAAGAGGTACCTTGTTTTCATAATAAAGAATGTTGGACTTGTATATGATTGTCTCTTATTTTCTGTGTTGGAGCATTACTTGTACTTCCCAGCATGTGCGCAGTGACCTGCATTATTCTTCTGGTAGACTCTCTTCCTTCTCTTTCTTTTGAACACACGCTGCTCTAGAAATACTTGAGACGGATTCGTAATTCACTGGTATCTTGGGAAGCATGATGTTACAAATAGCCTAAGTTTATACTATATTATTATTTTTTCAGTTGAAGATGGTGATCTCCCGGTTTCAACGGAAATTTTCGCAGATTTTTCTTAGTTAGAGACTATCTTTCTACATTTTCTGAAAGATATGTATCTTTTAATGAAATGATATGAATTTTGGGCCCAATTTTGTCTTCTCTTTTTTTAATTTGAAGATGGCGATCTCCCTGTTCCAATGGGCATTCGTGCGGATTTTTTTGAGCTCCGGTCTATTTTCTATATTTTTTTGAATAATATGAATCTTTATATTAAATGATATGATTTTTATAACCTAATTTTGTCATCTCTTATTTTTTAGTTGAAGATAGCGGTCTCCCAGTTCCAAGGGACATTTTTTGCGGATTTTTCTGAGTTCGAGGCTATTTTTGTACATTTTCGAGAATTTATGTATCTTTTTATTAAATGATATGATTTTTTGGCCTACTTTTGTCTTATTTTACTTTTCAGTTGAAGATATCGATCTCCCGTTTTTAACGACATTTTGCGTATTATTCTGACCGCATGACTATCTTCTGAATTTTCTGGACGATATGGATCTTTATTAAATGATATGATTTTTGGCCTAATTTTTTCTTCTCTTATTTTTCAGTTGAAGATGGGGATCTTCCTATTTCAATGGATATTTTTGCAGATTTTTATAAGCCCAATGTTATTTTCTACATTTTAATAGCCTATGTTTGTCTTCTCTTATTTTTGTCAGTTGAAGATGGCGATCTCCCAGTTCCAATGAACATTTTTGCGGATTTTTCTTAGTTTGAGTCTATGTTTTGACATTTTCTGAAAGATATGGATCTTTTGATGAAATAATATGATTTTTGACCTAATTTTGTTTTCTCCATTTTTAGATGAAGATGACGATCTCCTGGTTCCAACGAATATATTTGCAGATTTTTTTTGAGATCTCGGATATTTCAACATTTTCTGTAAGATATGAATCTTTATATTAAATGATATGTTTTATAGCCTAATTTTGTCTTCTCTTATTTTTTTTAGTTGAAGATGGCAATCTCCTGGTCCCAACGAACATCTTTGCAGAAATTTTTGGCTCGGTGCTATTTTCTACATTTTATGGAAGATATTAAACGTTTCGTTAAACGATATGATTTTTATAGCCTACACTTGTCTTCTCTTATTTTTTTTTCAGTTGAATATGTTGATCATTGGTTCCAACAGATTATTTTGCGGATTTTTCTGCGCTCTAGGCTATTTTCTACATGTTCTGAAAGATATAGATCTTTATATTAAATGCTATGATTTTTATGGTCTAATTTTGTCTTCTCTTATTTTTCGGTTAATGATGGCGATCTCCCAGTTCCAACGTACATTTTTGCCTATTATCTGACCTCGGGGCTATTTCATGAATTTTCTTGAATATATGTACCTTTTTATTAAATGATATGATTTTTGGCCTAATGTTTTCTTCTCTTATTTTTCAATTAAAGATGGTGATCTCCTTGTTCCAACATACATTTTTGCAGATTTTTATGAGCTTGGTGCTATTTTCTATATTTTATGAAAGATAAGGATCTTTTTATTAAATGATATGATTTTTATAGCCTACATTTGTCTTCTCTTATTTTTACAGTTGAAGATGTCGATCTACTCGTTCCAGCAGACATTTTTGCGGATTTTTCTTAGCTTGGGACTATTTTTTACCTTTTCTGGAAGATATGGATATTTCAATTAAATGATATGATTTTGCCCAATTTTGTCTTCTCTTTTTTAGTTCAAAATGGCGATCTCCACGTTCCAATTTACATTTGTACGGATTTTTTGTGCTCTATGCTATTTTCTACATTATCTATAAGATATGGATCTTTATATTAAATGATATGATTTTCATAGCATAATTTTGTCTTCTCTTATTTTTAGCTAAAGATGGCAATCTCACAATTCCAACAGCCATTTTTGCGGATTTTTCTGAGCTCGGGGCTATTTTTCTAAATTTTCGGAAAGTTATGGATCTATTTATTAAATGATATGATTTTTGGCCAAATTTTGTTTTCTCTTATTTTATTTTTCTAAATTTTCGGAAAGTTATGGATCTATTTATTAAATGATATGATTTTTGGCCAAATTTTGTCTTCTCTTATTTTTCAGCTGAAGATGCCGATCTCCCTATTTCAACGGACATTTTTTCGGATTATTCTGACCTCTGGGCTATTTTCTTATTTTTTTTGGAAGATATGGATCTTTTTATTAAATGATCTCCCGGTTCCAACAGATATTTTTGCAGATTTTTTTGCTATAGGTGCTATTTTTTTCATTTTATGGAAGATATATATCTTTTATTAAATGAGATGATTTTTATTGCCTACATTTTTCTTCTCTTATTTTTTAGGTGAAGATGGTTATCTACAGGTTCCAACGGACATTTTTGCAGACTTTTCTTTGCTTGGGACTATTTTTCTACATTTTATGTAAGATATGTGTTTTTTATTAAATGATATTATTTTTTGGCCTAATGATGTCTTTTCTTTTTTCAGTTGAAGATGTTGATCTCCCGGTTCCAACGGACAGTTTTACGGATTTTTTTACATTTATGAAACATATGGCTCTTTTTATTAAATGATATGATCTTTATAGGCTAAGTCTGTCTTGTCTTATTTTTCAGTTGAAGATGACGATCTCCTGGATCCAACGGACATTTTTGCGGATTTTTCTGAGCTAGTGGATATTTTCAATATTTTATGTAAGATATGGATCTTTTTATTAATTGATATGATTTGTATAGCCTACGTTTGTCTTCTCTTACTTTTGAGTCGAAGATGGCTATCTCCCGTTTCTAACTGAGACATTTTTGCAGTTTTTTGAGCTCTGGGTTGTTTTATACAGTTAGTTGAGGATATGGATCTTTTTATCAAATGATGATTTTTATAGCCTAAGTTTGTATTCTCTTAATTTTTTTAGTTGAAGATGGCGATCTCCCGGTTCCAATGGACATTTAGCGGATTTTCTAACATCGAGCCTATTTTCTATATTTTCTAAAAGATGAGGATCATTTTATTAAATAATATTATTTTTGGGCCTAATTTTGTATTCACTTATTTTTTTCGTTGAATATGGCGATCTCCCGATTCCAACGTACCTTTTTGCAAATTTTTCTTAGCTCCCGGTAATTTTCTACATTTTCTGTAAGACATTGATCTTTATATTAAATGATATAATTTTTATAGCCTAATTTTGTCTTTTATTTTTCAATTGAAGATGACGATCTTCCGTTTCCAACAGAAATTTTTGCGTATTTTTCTGAGATCTGGGCTATTTTCTACATTTTCTAAAAGATATGGATCATTTAATTAAATCATATGATTTTTGGCCTTATTTTGTCTTCTCTTTTTTTGTTGAAGATGGCGATCTCCTGGTTCCAACGGATATTTTTGCGAATTTTTCTGAGCGCGTGAATTTTTACAGTTTATTGAAGATATGTATTTTTTTATAAATGATATGATTTTTATCACCTAATTTTGTCTTCTCTTATTTTTTTACTTCAAAATGTCGATCTCCCAGCTCCAATAGAAATTTTTGCAGATTTTTAAAACTCCGGTCTATTTTCTACATTTTCTATAACATATGAATCTTTATATTAAATCATATAATTTTTATGTCCTAATTTTGTCTTCTCTTATTTTTTTTCCGTTGAAGATGGCAAACTCCGAGTTCCAACAGATATTTTTGCATATTTTTCTAAGCTACGACCTATTTTCTACATTTTTTGTAAGATATGAATCTGTATATTAAGTGATAAGATTTTTATAGCCAAATTTTGTCTTCTCTTATTTTTCAGTTGAAGATGTCATCTCATTTATACATTTTTTGGAAGATATGTATCTTTTTATTAAATGATATTATTTTTGGCCTGATTTTGTCTTCTATTATTTTTCAGTTGAAGATGGCGATCTCCCGGTTCCAACAGACATTTTTTGCGTATTTTTAGTTAAAGATATGAATCTTTTAATTAAATGATATGCTTTTTATAGCGTAAATTGTCTTCTCTTATTTTTCAGATGAAGATGGCAATCTCTCGGTTCCAACAGACATTTTTGCGGATTTTTCTCAGCTCGGGGCTATTTTCTATAATTTATTGAATATATGGATCTTTTAATTAAATAGTATGATTTTATAGACTAAGTTTGTCTTCGTTTATTTTTCAATTAAAAATGCCAATCTCCCGGTTCGGACGGTTTTGCGGCTTTTTCCTGACCATGAGTCTGTTTTCTACATTTTCTAGAAGATATGGATCCATTTACTAAATTATATGATTTTTTGGCCTAATTTTGCCTTCTCTTACTTTTTAGATGAAGATGGCTATCCTTCGGTTCCAACAAATATCTTTCTAGATTCTTCTTAGCTCCGGGCTATTTTCTACATTTTCTGTAAGATATGGATATTTAGATTAAATGATTGATTTTTATAGCCAAATTTAGTCTTCTTTTATTTTTCAGTTGAAGATGACGATCTCCCGACGGATATTGTAGCGGATTTTTCAGAGCTCATGACTATTTTTTTACATTTTATTAAAGATATGGATCTTTTTATTAAATAATATGATTTTTGTAGCATAATTTTGTCTTCTCTTATTTTTAAATTGAACATGGCGATCTCCTGGTTCCAACGAACATCTTTGCGGATTTTCTGAGCTCGAAACTATTTTTCTACATTTTTCGAAAAGTTATGGATATTTTTATTAAATGGTATGATTTTTGGCCTAATTTTCTCTTCTCTTATTTTTTATTTGAAGATGAAAAACTCCAGGTTCCAACAGACATTTTTTGCAGATTTTTCTGAGCTCGGGAATATTTTCTACAATTTATTGAAGATGTGGTTCATTTTATAAAATAATATGATTTTTATAGACTAAGTTTGTCATTTCTTATTTTCATGTCATTTCTTATTTTCAGTTGATATGGTGATATCCCGTTTCCAACAGAATTTTTTGAGGATTTTCTGATTTGGGGGCTTTTTTTAAATTTTATGGAATATATGTACCTTTTTATTAAATGACATGTTTTTATACCCTAAGTTGGTCTTCTCTTATTTTTCAGTAGAATATGGCAATCTCCCGATTCCAACAGACATTTTTGCGGATTTTTCTGAGGTGGGGGCTATTTTCTACATTTTATTGAAGATATAAATCTTTTTATTAAATGATATGATTTTTGTATCCTAATATTGCATCTCTTATTTTTTTAGTTAAGGATAACGATCTCCTGGTTCCAACAGACATTTTTGTGGATTTTTCAAAGCTCGGGGCTATTTTTCTACATTTTCTAGAAGATATGTATCTTTTTATGAATGATATGATTTTTTGGACTAATTTTTTATTCTCTTATTTTTTTCGTTAAAGATGGTGATCTCTCGGTTCTAACGGACATTTTTGCGGATTTTTCTAAGCTTCGGGAAATTTTCTACATTTTCTGTAATATATAGATATTTATATTAAATGATATGATTTTTATAGCTTATTTTTGCCTTCTCTTATTTTTAAGTTGAAGAAGGCGATCCCCCGGTTCCAAAAGAAATTTTTACGTATTTTCCTGAGCTCGGGGCTCTATTCTATATTTTTGGAAGATAAGTATCTTTATATTAATTGATATGATTTTTGTTGCATAATTTTGTCTTCTCTTATTTTTCCGGTTGATGTTGGTGATCTTTTCATTAAATGATATGATTTTTTAGCATTATTTTGTCCTCTTTTATATGTCGGTAGAAGATGGCAATCTCCCGGTTCCAACAAACATTTTTGCAGATTTTTCTGAACGCCAGGCTATTTTTCACATTTTCTGTAAGATATGGATCGTTTATTTTAAATGATATCAGGGAAGACAAAATTATGTCAAAAATGTCTGTTGTAACCGAGAAATCGCCATCTTCAACTGAAATTTAAGAGAAGACAAAATTCGGAACCGGGAAATTGCTATCTTCATTTTTAAAAATGTCCGTTGTAACCGGGATATCTCCATCTTCAACTGATAATATTTTTATATATCATTTTCTGAGCTTGATGCTATTTTCTACATTTTATGAAAGATATGGATCTTTTTATTATTTGAAATGATTTTTATAGCCTAAATTTGTCTTCTATTATTTTCTAGTTGAAGATAGCAGTCTTTTTATTAAATGAAATGATTTTTGGCCTAATTTTGTCTTCTCTTATATTCCAGTTGAAGATGGCGATCTCCAGGTTCCAACGGACATTTTGCGGTTATTCTGAGCTCCGGGGTATTTTCCACTTTTTTGGAAGATATGTATCATTTTATTAAATGATATGATATTTTGGCCTAATTTTGTCTTCTCTTATTTTTTTCAGTTGAAGGTGGCGATCTCCCGGTTCCAACGGATATATTTCAGATTTTTCGGAGCTCATGGTTATTTTCTACACTTTCTGAAAGATAAGAAACTTTATATTAAATGATATGATTTTTATATCCTAATTTTTTCTTCTCTTATTTTCCAGTTGAAGATGGCTATCTCGGGTTCCAACTGACATTTTTGCCGATTTTTCTGAGCTCCAGGCTATTTTCTTCATTTAATTAAAGATATGAACTTTATTAAATGATAAGATTTTTATAGCCTAATTGTGTCTTCTCATATTTTTCAGTTGAAGATGGCGATCTCCATGTTCCAATGGACATTTTTGCGGATTTTTCTTGGCTTCGGGCCTTTTTTCTACATTTCCTGGAAGATATGAATCTTTTTATTATATGATTTGATTTTTTGGCCTGATTTTATCTTCTCTTTTTTTAGTTGAATTTTGCGATCTCCCGGTTCCAACGGACATTGTGCGGATTTTTTGATCTCTGTGCTATTTTCTACATTTTATGGCAGATATGTATCTTTTTATTAAATGATATGATTTTTGGCCTAATTTTGTCTCCTATTATTTTTCAGTTGAAGATGGCGATCTCCCGGTTCCAATGGACATTTTTTCGGATTTTTCTGAGCTCCAAGCTATTTTCTACATTTTCTGTATGATATGAATCTTTATATTAAATGATATGATTTTTATAACCTAATTTTTGTCTTCTCTTCTTATTCAGTTGAAAATGGCGATCTCCCGGTTCCAATAGACATTTTTGCCGATTTTTCTGAGCTCGGGGCTATTCTTCTATATTTTTGGGAAGTTATGGATCTTTTTATTAAATGATATGATAATTTGACCGATTTTTTCTTCTTTAATTTTTTCAGTTAAAGATGGTGATTGCCCTGTTCTAACGAACATTTTTGCAGATTTTTCTAAGCTCGGGTTATTTTCTATTTTTTCGGAAAGTTATGTATCTTTTTATTAAATGATTGTATTTTATAGCTTAATTTTATCTTCTCTTATTTTTAAGTTGAAGATGGCGATCACTCGGTTGCAACAGACATTTTTGCGTATTTTTAAGCTCGGTGCTATTTTCTACATTTTATGGAAGGTATAGAATTTTTTATTAAATAATATGATTTTATACACTACGTTAGCCTTCTCTTCTTTTTTCAGTTGAAGAAGGCGATCTCTCGGTTGCAACAGACATTTTTATAGATTTTTCTGAGCTCCAAGCTATTTTTATGGTCTAATTTTGTCTTCTCTTATTTTTCAGTTGAAGATGACGATCTCTTGGTTTTAAGGGACATTTTTGCATATTATTCTGACCTCGTGGCAATTTTCTAAATTTTCTAGAATATATGTCTCTTTTTATTAAATGATATTATGTTTGTCCTAATTTTTTCTTCGCTTATATTTCTGTTGAAGATGGCGATCTACCGGTTCTAACAGATATTTTTGCGGATTTTTATGAGCTCGGTGCTATTTTCTATTTTTATTAAATGATATGATTTTATAGCCTACATTTGTCTTCTCTTATTTTTTTCAGTTGAAGATAGCGATCTACCCATTCCAACAGACATTTTTGCGGATTTTCTTAGCTTGTGACTACTTTTCTACCTTTTCCGATGATATGGAAATTTTAATTAATTGATATGATTTTTGGGCCCAATTTTTTCTTCTCTTTTTTTCAGTTGAAGATGGCGATCTCCCGGTTCCAATTTACACTTATGCGGATTTTTTTGAGCTCCGCGCTATTTTCTATATTATCTACAAGATATGGATCTTTATATTAAATGATATGATTTTATAACATAATTTTGTCTTCTCTTATTTTTCAGCTGAAGATGGAGATCTCCTTGTTCCAACGAACTTTTTGCGGATTTTCTGAGCTCGGGCATTTTTCTATATTTTTGGAAAGTTATGAATTTTTTTATTAAATGATATGATTTTTTGGCCAAATTTTGTCTTTTCTTATTTTTCAGCTGAAGTTGGTGATCTCCCAGTTCCAACAGACATTTTTGAGGATTATTCTGACCTCGAGGCTATTTTCTAAATTTTCTAGAAGATATGGATCTTTTATTAAATGATTTGATTTTTGGCCTAATTTTGCCTTCTCTTATTTTTCAGTTGAAGATGGTAATCTTCCGGTTCCAACTAATTTTTTTGCGGATTTTCTAAACTCGGTGCTATTTTCTACATTTTATGGAAGATACACTACAATAAACAAGTCATGTACAACTTTCATAGGACAATGTTTCTATTTTGGCAATTGTAATAAATGTTTACAACAACTTTTTTCTCTCTGAAAGTTGTAAAAAATGTTTATTACAACTTTTTTCGTGGATAGTTGTAAAAAGTAGTTATTTCAACTTTTTTCGTGG
>CM061132.1:71716009-71733007 GCA_030789695.1 Scilla litardierei
CAACGGTTGCCCAAAATAGCAGGTTTTACGCATTTTCGATTTATGACTGCCCTAACTCACTCTAATGGATGAAGGAGGGCAGTCTAGGGCTCAAACAATCGAAATCTTCCTCCCTGAGCTTCCAAACGTCTGTCACCATCGATTTTGGCATAAAAACGGGAAGAATTTACTCTTGGATTCAAAACATAAGAAATTGCACATGTCTCTGATTTCTGGTACTCGTGCAGATTTCGTGTGAGTTTTGGAGGAATATGAGTACAAAGGGAGAGTAAACGTTGTTGCGGAGGGAAGGTTGTTTTCTCTTATTCCGACGGAATTTCAATTGGAATTGCTCAACGGTTGTCCAAAATAGAAGGTTTGAGACATTTTTTTCAGTTTCTGTCTGCCCTAGCTCACTCTAATCAATGAAGGAGGGTACTCTAGGCCTCAAACAATCGAAATCTTCGTTCCTGAGCTTCCGATAGTGCGTCACCATTGATTTCTACCGAAAAACTACAACAATTTACTCTTGGATTTAAAAAAAAGCAATTGCACCCGTCTCTGATTTCTGGGACTCGCACAAATTCACGGTTGTTTTGAAGGAATATCAGATAAAATGGAGAGTAAATGTTGCTTAAATGCAGAGTGGAGGTAGGTTCCTCTATTCCCAGGAAGTTTCAATTGGAATTACCCTACGGTTTGAAGCATTTTTCGGTTTCTGGCTGCCTTAGCTCGCTCTAATTGGCGAAGGAGGGCATTCTAGGCTCAAATGAACAAAATCCTCGTTCATGAACTTCCGATAGTGGTCACCATCGATTTCTACAGAAAAACTACGCGAATTTATGTTTGAATTCAAAACACAAGAAATTGTACTAGTCTCTGATTTCTGGGACTTGCACGGAATTCGTGGGAGCTTTTGGGGAATAAGAGGTCAAATGGAGAGTAAACATTGTTTATATGCGGAGAGGAGGTTGTTTCCTCTATTCCCACGAAATTGCAATTGGAATTTTGCTCAACGGTTGCCCAAAATAGTAGGTATGAAGCATTTTTCGGTTTCTGGCTGCCCTAGCTCATTCTAATAGATGAAGGAGGACATTCTAGGCCTCAAATGATCGAAATCCTCGTTCCTGAGCTTCCGATAGTGCGTCACTATCGTTTTCTACCGAAAACTACAAGAATCTACACTTGGATTCAAAACACAAGCAATGGCTTGGATTCAAAACAAAAGCAATGGCACCCGACTCTGATTTCTGGGACTCACATGAAATTCGTGGGAGTTTTGGAGGAATATAAGGACAAATGTAGAGTAAACGTCGTTTATATGCTAAGAGGATGTTGTTTCCCCAATTCCCACGTAATTTAATTTCGAATTACCCAACGGTTGCCCAAAATAGCCGGTTTGAAGAATTTTTCGGTTTATGACTGCCCTAGCTCACTCTAGTGGATGAAGGAGGACATTCTAGGACTCAAACAATCTAAATCTTCCTTCCCGAGCTTCCAAAAGTGTGTTACCATCTATTTCGGCATAAAAATGTCACACGTTTACTCTTGGATTCAAAACCAAGCAATTGCATCCGTCTCTGTTTTCTTGGGCGCGTGCGGACTTCATGTGAGTTTTGGTGGCATATGAGGACAAAGGGAGAGTAAACTTTGTTTCCATACAGAGAGGAGGTTGTTTTCTCTATTCGCACGAAATTTAAATTGAAATTGCCCAATGGTTGCCCAAAATAGAAGGTTTGAAGCATTTTTCGGTTTTTGGCTGCCCTAGCTCACTCTATTGGATGAAGGATGGCACTCTTGACCTCAAACGATCGAAATATTCGTTCTTGAGCTTCCGAAGTGCATCACAATTGTTTTCTACCGGAAAAACTGCAAGAATTTACTCTTGGATTTAAAATACAAGCAATTGCACCTGTCTCTGATTTCTGGGACTCGCACGGATTTCGTGGGAGTTTTGGAGGAAAGCTAGGACAAATGGAGAGTAAACATTGTTTCTATATGGAGAGGAGGTAGGTTCCCCTATTCCCACGAAATTTTAATTGGAATTGCCCAACAGTTGCCCAAAATAACAGGTTTGAAGCATTTTTTGGTTTCTGGCTACCCTAGTTACTTTAATGGATGAAGGATGGCATTCTAGGCCTCAAACGACCGAAATCTTCATTCCTGAGCTTCCGATAGTGTGTCACAATCGTTTTCTACAGAAAAATACCTGAATTCATACTTTTATTCAAAACACAAGCAATTGCACCGTCTCTGATTTCTGGGACTCACACAGATTTCATCGGAGTTTTGGAGGAATATGAGGACAAATAGAGAGTAAAAGTTATTTCTATGTGGAGAGGAGCTTATTTCCCAATTCCTATGAAATTTCTAGTGGAATTGTCCAACGGTTGTCCAAAATAGCTGGTTTGAAGCATTTTTCGGTTTCTGGCTACCCTAGCTCACTCTAATGGACGAAGGTCAGCATTTCAGGCCTCAAACGATCGAAATCTTTTTTCCTGACCTTCCGATAGTGCGTCACCATCGTTTTCTATTGAAAAACTTCAAGAATTTTCTCGTGGATTCAAAACACAAACAATGGCACCTGTCACTGACTTTTGGGACCCGCACGGATTTCGTGGGAGTTTTGGATGAATATGAGCACAAATGGAGAGTAAACATTGTTTCTATGTGGAGAGGGGGTAGGTTCTCCTGTTCCCACAAAATTTCAATTGGAATTGCCCAACGGTTGCCCAAATTAGCAGGTTTGTAGCATTTTTTTGGTTTATGATTGCCCTAGCTCCCTCTAATGGATGAAGGGGGGCTTGGGTTTGCTTCCACTTATCCTTCACCGGGACCCAAATCTTAGTAGGTTTAGGGTACATCTCTTGTTCATGCTTCTCACCATCATTCTTTCCTTCATGACTTTGGCTAGTAGATTGCCCAAAAACTTCATTTGTATCACACTTAGTAGGAATCCATTCAAAATCGGCCTTAATAGGGACCAAACACCATTAGAGCAACATAGGTCAAAGTCATGAATTAAATCCAGTGAAGCATCAATCTCAACACATACTCGGGCAAAGCTCAATCTAGTACGTGCAAAAGAAACATGGTTTGCATATAATGGCCCCCCATAGAACTTGCAACATAGCTCAACCCTTCTAGTATCCAAAATTCCAAGGGTATGTCATAGAGCCCGACCCAAATCGGTATCTTCTTTAAATCCTCCCTAGAAAGTGTAAGATTTGGTTGCCATAGCTTAAGAACAAAAGGAAGATTAGCAATATGCCAAGGAGCCCTCTCCAAAATTTTCATAGCTTGATCAATATTATCAAATTTGAAGAAGAAAAAACCAATTTCAGATGATAAAACCTCATATAGACCAAATTTGTCCCACAGTTTATGAGCTATTATGTTGCCCACCACATAAGGGAGCTTCTTCCCTATAAAATACCGAATTAAAGTGCTCTTCCACATATCACAACCCATTGCTGAAACAGTTGCATGAGGAGCAACCTTCACACGTCCACCTTCAGTTTTGGCCTCAAAAAATTTTAATTTTGGAAACACACTGCCCACACTCCCTTTTGGTCCATTAACAGCATCAACATAATGATGCAGGAGCAAGCATGACTAATTTGATGTTGGCAAGAGAAATCAAAGAAATTTCGAGTTCCAACTTTAGCTCTGAATTTCAGGTTAGTCCTCAAGCTGTTTTGGGCCAAGTTTTGCTTAGTTGGCTTCCTTAATGTGTCAACTATGTTGGAAAGTGATTATTTTGGCATCTAAACTCAAATGAAGATTCAGATTTCAATAAGAGCACAAATGGAGAGTAAACATTGCTTCTATGTGGAGAGGAGGTAGGTTCCCTTGTGATGTTCCCCGCCAGAAACAACGAGACCCGACAACAAAGAGGAACCCAAGATCGTTTTATAATCAGAATTTGGATGGCGACTTTGACCCGTTGTACGACAAAAGTAAGAACCTCGGTATAGATGACCTCGACCCGTTGCTTTTTGCGAGCAAGAACCTCGGTTTAAGGAAGACGTCACAAACGATGGTGGAAATCCGTTTGATAAGTCGATGGTGAACGCCAGGGAAAACTCCGATAAGTTCGAATAGTTCTTCAAATAACCAAAGAGAAATTCTCTCAGAAATTTTACCGAAAAATCAACTACAGTTTCCATTGTGTAGATGCCTTTTAATAGGCTTAAAATTACAAGGAAAGTTCCTAAAATTTAGGCTAAACTTATGGCTACAAATCAGCCCATTAATTGGCTGATCACTTGCCAACAATTAGAAAAGGAACATAATTATCTCGGCATACAAGCCTTCCAAAAATAGAAAAGGAAAATAATTTTTAGGCATGCAAGCCTTCCAAAAATAGAAAAGGAAAGTAATTTCTGCGCATACGAGCCTTCCAAATAGAGTATTTGGCATGCAAGCCTTCCAAATAGAGTATTGGGCATTTAAAACCTTCTCAAAAGATTAATAATCCTCCACATGCCAATTTACTTGCTGAATTTAAGCTATCCATAGTTGGATTCTTCTAGAACTTGAATTATATTGAGCCATCTTTGTTAAACACATGGCTCATGCTCAATAGGCCTCTATGAATTTGTTTGAGACCATATCTCTTGAATCAGCCCGTTAAATACATCTTTGAACCTCTTTGCTCGCGACGCGTAACTGGTCCACTTGGCACTTGAACGGGATCCATTGAAGTTGTTTTATGATTTGCATCAACATTCGCCTTACCTTTCTTATAGTGGATGACATATGGAAACATTTCGATGAACCCCTCCCAACGAGCATGCCGTTTGTTCAGCTTGTGTTGTCCCTTCAAGTGTTTCAAGGACTCATGATCCGTGTGAATCACGAACTACTTTGACCGTAGGTTGTGCTGCCATGTCTCTAAAGATCGAACCAATGCATACCAACTCTTTATCATACGTTGGGTAGTTTAAAGCTGCACCACGTAATTTTTCACTGAAGTAAGCACTTGGTCGTCCTTCTAGCATAAGAATTGTGCATATGCCAACCGTTGGTCAACTTCTCTTTGATTAGCTAAATTGCCTCCTCGTGTTCTTGTCCCCATCTAAATCCAACGTTCTTCTTGATCACTTCAGTAAGTGGTGCGGCTATGCTACTAAAGTCCTTCACGAATTGCCGGTAAAAACTAGCAAGTCCATGAAAACTACGAACATTACCTACACTTGTGGGACTTGTCCACTCTTGTTTTGCACGTATTTCTCTTCATCAACGGGTATACCTTATGCACTAACAACAAATCCCAGAAATACAAGCTTATCTGTGCAAAAAGTACACTTCTTCATCTTAGCAAATAACTTTTCTTTTATAAGAACATTTAAAACAGATCACAAATGTACTACATGTTCATCCAAGTTTTTGCTATAAATGAGTATATCATCAAAGTAAACAACAACAAATCTGCATATAAATGCACGCAAAACATGATTCATAAGTCTCATAAAAGTGCTCAGAGCATTAGTTAAACCAAAAGGCATAACTATCCATTCATATAAACCATATTTTGTTTTAAAAGCAGTTTTCCATTCATCTCCTTCTTTCGTTCTAATCTGATGATAACCACTTTTTAAATCAATTTTAGAAAACATACAAGAACCATGCAGCTCATCTAACATATCATCTAGGTGAGGAATAGGATGACGATACTTTACTGTTATGTTGTTCATGGCTCGGCAATCAACGCACATTCTCCACGTCCCATCCTTCTTAGGTATAAGTAAAACTGGAACAGTGCATGGGCTCATGCTTTTCCTCACATGCTCTTTCTCCAACAACTCACTTAACTACTGTTGAAGTTCCTTTGTCTTCAGGTTGCTCCTATGAGCTGGTCTGTTTGGAATCGCCGCACCGGGAACAAAATCAATCTGATTTTCAATCCCTCGGATTGGAGGTAACCCATGTGGTATTCTTCAGGGAAACATCCTCATATTCCTGCAAAAGAGAAACAACAGAATTAGGCAAAGCAAGGTCAAGTTGGTTAGTATTTAAAAATGCCTCTTTGTACAAAAGTACAATCATCGGCGGATTTGAAAACATTGCCCTCTTAACTTCACTCATTTTTGCATAGAAATTCTTTTATTTTCTCTCTGATTTTCTCTCAATGGTCGAATTTTGATTTTCTTTTTCTCTCTCATTTTTCCCGGCCTCTCTTTGATTTTCACTCTTTTTCTTTTGTTCACTCTCTTTCTTTTGTTCACTCTCTTTCTTTTGATAACTCTCTTTTTGCAATCTCACTTGATCCTCATAAACTTGCTGTGGCGTCAATGGTATAAGAGTGATTGGTCGTTGATTAAGTACAAAGGAGTATTTGTTCGTAAAGCCCTCATACTTCACACGCCTATCAAACCGCCATGGACGCCCTAGCAACAAGTGTCCCGCTTGCATTGGTACTACATCACATAATACTTCATCTTCATATTTACCAATCCGGAATGCAACTAACACCTGCTTGTTCACCCTTCACCACTATCATTTAACCATTGCAACTTGTATGGTCTATGATGTTTTTAATATGACAGTCCTAATTTATCCACCATTGTTTTACTTGCAACATTAGTACAACTACCACCATCAATAAACTACATACCTTGTCTTTGATGTAGCACCTGGTGTGAAAGATGTTCTCCCGTTGCACTTCTTCAATTCCTTTTGCCTGCATGCTCAATGATCTCATTGCCACCAATGGCAAAGCATCAGGGAATCGATATTCCTCGTTGAGATCATCCTCTAATTGTGGCATGTCATCATGGTCAGAATCATCATTGTCGGTGATAATTTCACCATTGTCTTGTAACACCATGACCTGCCTATTTGGACATTGACTTGCCATATGTCCCCTGCCTTGGCATTTAAAACATTTAATGTCACGATTTCTAGAGGTTGAAGGGTTTGATTTACCTTAAGAAATGTGACAAATATTCTCAGACTTAGGCTCATGTTTGTGCATTTGTGGCTTGTCCATCTTCTTTGTATACCTCGGTTTCCAAGATGTAGAACCTTAGTTATGGGATGTACTTGATCCATCCCTCCTCTTAAGTTGTTTCTCCACTTTGATGGCCATGTGCACGATTCTTCAAACTCCATATAATGCTGCATTTATACCTTATATTGAATTTCCCGATTTAATCCATGTAAGAACCTAGTCATTGTAGCCTCTCTATCTTCCTCTACATTAGCCCGGATCATAGCAATCTCCATCTCCTTGTAGTAATATTCTACGCTGCGATCTCCTTGTATAAGACCTTGTAGCGTATTGCATATCTCTTAGTAGTAACTAGGAATGAACCGCTTTCTCATTACTGCTTTCATCTTCTTCAATGTCTCTATTGGTCGTTCTCTCTATTTCTTCTCCTGTTTGTAACAAGCTAATCCCACCAAGTAATAGCATAGTCAGAAAATTCAATCACAGCTAATCTTACCTTCTTTGCTTTAGAATAGTTATGGAAGTCAAATATGAATTCCATCTTCTTTTCCCTCTCAAGGTATGCTTCAGGATCAGTTTTACCTTGAAATGAAGGAATCTTCATCTTAATACCACCCAAGTTGTTATCTTCCATATGCCTAGCTTCTCTAAACCACCCTCCACGTCTCCTAAGATTAACAACTGAATATCGATCTTCATTTTCATCAAAACCAGTCCCATAAGACTCTTCTTCTTCACCATTTACTGCACTCGGCTGAATTCTTTTTCGGTTTATGGCTGCCCTAACTCACTCTAATGGATGAAGGTGGGCATTCTAGGCCTCAAACGATCGGAATCCTCATTCCCGAGCTTCCAATAGTGCGTCACCATCGTATTCTACCGAAAAACTACAAGAATTTACACTTGGATTCAAAACACAAGCAATGGCACCCAACTTTGATTTCTAAGACTCCCACGAAATTCTTGGAGTTTTGGAGGAATATGAGGACAAATGGAGAGTAAACAATGTCTATATGCGGAGAGGATGTTGTTTCCTCTATTCCCACGTAATTTAATTTCAAATTGTCCAACGGTTGCCCAAAATAGCAGGTTTTACGCATTTTCGATTTATGACTGCCCTAACTCACTCTAATGGATGAAGGAGGGCAGTCTAGGGCTCAAACAATCGAAATCTTCCTCCCTGAGCTTCCAAACGTCTGTCACCATCGATTTTGGCATAAAAACGGGAAGAATTTACTCTTTGATTCAAAACATAAGAAATTGCACATGTCTCTGATTTCTGGTACTTGTGCAGATTTCGTGTGAGTTTTGGAGGAATATGAGTACAAAGGGAGAGTAAACGTTGTTGCGGAGGGGAGGTTGTTTTCTCTTATTCTGACGGAATTTCAATTGGAATTGCCCAACTGTTGTCCAAAATAGAAGGTTTGAGACATTTTTCAATTTCTGTCTACCTTAGCTCACTTTAATTGATGAAGGAGGGTACTCTAGGCCTCAAACAATTGAAATCTTTGTTCCTGAGCTTCCGATAGTGCGTCACCATTGATTTCTACCGAAAAACTACAACAATTTACTCTTGGATTTAAAAAAAGCAATTGCACCCGTCTCTGATTTCTGGGACTCGCACGAAATTCACGGTAGTTTTGAAGGAATATCATATAAAATGGAGAGTAAACGTTGCTTAAATGCAGAGTGGAGGTAGGTTCCTCTATTCCCAGGAAGTTTCAATTGGAATTACCCAACGGTTTGAAGCATTTTTCGATTTCTAGCTGCCTTAGCTCGCTCTAATTGGCGAAGGAGGGCATTCTAGGCTCAAATGAACAAAATCCTCAATCCTCGTTCATGAACTTCCGATAGTGGTCACCATCGATTTCTATAGAAAAACTACGCGAATTTACGTTTGAATTCAAAACACAAGAAATTGCACTAGTCTCTGATTTCTGGGACTTGCACGGAATTCGTGGGAGCTTTTGAGGAATAAGAGGTCAAATGGAGAGTAAACATTGTTTATATGTGGAGAGGAGGTTGTTTCCTCTATTCCCACGAAATTGCAATTGGAATTTTGCTCAACAATTGCCTAAAATAGTAGGTATGAAGCATTTTTCGGTTTCTGGCTACCCTAGCTCATTCTAATAGATGAAGGAGGACATTCTAGGCCTCAAATGATCGAAATCCTCGTTCCTGAGCTTCCGATAGTGCGTCACTATCGTTTTCTACCGAAAACTACAAGAATCTATACTTGGATTCAAAACACAAGCAATGGCTTGGATTCAAAACAAAAGCAATGGCACCCGACTCTGATTTTTGGGACTCGCACGAAATTCGTGGGAGCTTTGGAGGAATATGAGGACAATTGTAGAGTAAACGTCGTTTATATGCTAAGAGGATGTTGTTTCCCCAATTCCCACGTAATTTAATTTCGAATTACCCAACGGTTGACCAAAATAGCCAGTTTGAAGAATTTTTCGGTTTATGACTGCCCTAGCTCACTCTAGTGGATGAAGGAGGACATTCTAGGCCTCAAACAATCGAAATCTTCCTTCCTGAGCTTCCAAAGGAGGACATTCTAGGCCTCTCCATTTGAAGCAATGTCACCATCGTTTTCTATAGAAAAACTACACGAATTTACTCTAGAATTTAAAACACTTACAATTGCACCCGTCTCCGATTTCTGGGACTCGCACGAAATTCGTGGAAGTTTTGGAGGAATATGAAGAGAAATGGAGAGTAAATGTTGTTTCTATGTGGAGAGGTGGTTGTTTTATCTATTCCCACGAAATTTCAATTGGAATTGCCCAGAGGTTGCCTAGTATAGCAGGTTTGAAGTATTTTTTGGTTTCTGGCTGCCTTAGCTCTCTCTAATGGATGAAGAGAGGGCATTCTAGGCCTCAAACGATCGAAATATTCGTTCCAGAGTATCCGATAGTACGTCAGCGTCGTTTTCTACCGAAAAACTACACGAATTTGCTCTGGGATTCAAAACACAAGCAATTGCACCCGTCTCTGATTTCTGGGACTCGTAGGGTTTTCTTGGGAGTTTTGGAGGAATATGAGGACAAATGGAGAGTAAAAGTTATTTCTATTTGGAGAGGAGGTTGTTTACTCTATTCCATGTAATTTCAAATGGAATTGCCCAACGGTTGTCCAAAATAACAGGTTTGAAACATTTTTCGGTTTCTGGCTACACAAGCTCACTCTTTTGGATGAAGAAGAGCATTTTAAGCCTTAAACTATCGAAGTCTTCATTCATAAGCTCCAATAGTGTGTTACTACCGTTTTCTACCGAAAAATTACGCGAATTTACTCTGGGATTCAAAACACAAGCAATTGCACCCGTCTCTGATTTCTGGGACTCGCACGGATTTCATGGGATTTTTGAAGGAATATGAGGAAAAATATCGTAAACGTTGTTTCTATGAGGAGAGGAGGTTGTTTCCTCTATTCCCACGCAATTTCAATTGGAATTGCCCAATGGTTGCCCATTATAGCAGGTTTGAAGCATTTTTTTTTGTTTCTGACTGCCTTAACTCTCTATAATGGATGAAGAAGGGCATTCTAGGCCTCAAACGATCGAAATCTTCATTCTCGAGATTCCGATAGTGCATCACCATCGCTTTCTACCGAAAAACTACGAGAATTTACTCTTGGATGCAAAACACAAGCAATGGCACCCGTCTTTGATTTCTGGGACTCGAACGGAATTCGTGGGAATTTTGCAGGAATATGATAGAAAAGGAGAGTAAACGTTGTTTATATGTGGTGAAGAGGTTGTTTCCTCTATTTCCACGAAATTTCAATTGGAATTGCCCAATGGTTGCCCATAATAATAGGTTTGAAGCATTGCTCGATTTTTGGTTGTCCCACTCACTCTAATGAATGAGAGAGGGCATTCTAGGCCTCACACGATCGAAATATTCATTCCCGAGCATCCGATAGTACGTCACCATCGTTTTCTATCGAAAAAATACATGAATTTACTCTGGGATTCAAAACACAAGCAATTGCATCCGTCTCTGATATCTGGGAATCGCCTGGAATTCGTGTGAGTTTTGGTGAAATAAGAGAACAAATTGAGAGTAAACGTTGTTTCTATGTGGAGAGGTGGTTGTTTCCTCTATTCCCACAAACTTTTTATTGGACTGCCCAACGATTGACCAAAATAGCATGTTTGAATCATTTTTCGGCTTCAGGCTGCCCTAACTCACTCTAATGGACGAAGGAAGGCATTTTAGGCCTTAAACTATCAAAATCTTCATTCATAAGAATCCGATAGTGCGTCACCATCGTTTTCTACCGAAAACTACAAGAATTTACTCTTGGATTCAAAACACAATCAATTGCATACGTCTCTGATTTCTAGGACTCCACAGATTTTGTGTGAGTTTTGGAGGAATATGAGGACAAATAGAGAGTAACCGTTGTTTCATGCGGAGAGGAGATTGTTTCCTTTATTCCCACAAAATTTCAATTTGAATTGCCCATTGGTTGCACATAATAGCAGGTTTGAAGTATTTTTCGATTTCTGTCTACCCTAGCTCACACTAATGGATGAAAGAGGGTTTTCAAGGCCTCAAACAATCGAAATCTTCATTCCCGAGATTCCGATAGTGCGTCACCATCGTTTTCTACCGAAAAACTACAAGAATTTGTTCTTGGATGCAAAACACATTAATAGCACCCGTCTCTGATTTCTGGGACTCAAACGGTATTCGTGGGAGTTTTGGAGGAATATGAGGATAAATGGAGAGTAAACCTTGTTTCTATGTGGAGAGGTGGTTGTTTCCTCTATTCCCACGAAATTTCAATTGGAATTGTCCAATGTTTGCCCATAATAGCATGATTGAAGCATTTTTCAGTTTCTGGCTGTCTTAGCTCACTCTAATGGATGAAGGAGGGCATTCTAGGGCTCAAACGATCGAAATATTCGTACCTGAGCATCCGATAGTATGTCACCATCGTTTTCTATTGAAAAACTTCCGCGTTCACTCTTGGATGCAAAACACAAGCAATGGCTCATGTCTCTGATTTCTGGGACTCGAACGGCTTTCTTGGAAGTTTTGGTGGAATTTGAGGAGAAATAGAGATAAAATTTGTTTCTATGTGGATAGGAGGTTGTTTTCTCTATTCCCACGAAATTTCAATTGGAATTGCCTAATAGTTGTCCATAAATAGCATGTTTGAAACATTTTTCGATTTCTGGCTGCCCTAGCTCACTCTAATAGATGAAGAAGGGCATTCTAGGCCTCAAACAATTGTGATATTCCTTCCTGAGCATCCGATAGTACGTCACCATCGTTTTCTACTGAAAACCTACACGAATTTACTCTTGGATTCAAAACACAAGCAATTGCGCCCGTCTCTGATTTATGAGGCTCGCACGGATTTCATGGAAGTTTTGAAGGAATATGAGGACAAATGAAGAGTAAACGTTGTTTTTATATGGCGAGGGGGTTGTTTACTCTATTCAAACTAATTTCAGTTGGAATTGCCCAACGGTTGCCCAAAATAGAAGGTTTGAAGCATTTTTCAGTTTGTGGCTACCTAGCTCTTTCCAATGGATGCAGGCTGGAATTCTAGGCCTCAATCGATCGAAAACTTCGTTCCTAGCTTCCGATGTGTGTCACCATCGTTTTCAATAGAAAAACTACATGAATTTACTCTTGGATTTAAAACACAAGAAATTGCACCCGTCTATGATTTCTGGGACTCCACAGAATTCGTGGAAGTTTTGGAGGAATATGATGAAAAATGGGGAGTAAACGTTCTTTCTATACGGAGAGGAGGTTGTTTTCTCTATTCTCACAAAATTTCAATTGGAATTGCCCAATGGTTGCCCATTTTAGCAGGTTTGAAGCATTTGTTTGGTTTCTAGCTGCCTAAGCGCTCTCTAATGGATGAAGGATGGCATTCTAGGCCTTAAACGATCGAAATCTTCATTCTCGTGATTCCGATAGTGCGTCACCATCGTTTTCTACCAACAAACTACAAGAATTTACAGTTGGATGCAAAACACACGCAATGTCACCCGTCTCTGATTTCTGGGACTCGAACGGAATCCGTGGAAATTTTACAAGAATATGAGAGAAAAGTATAGATTAAACGTTGGTTCTATGTGGAGAGGAGGTTGTTTCCTATATTCCCACGAAATTTCAATTGGAATTGCCCAATGGTTGCCTATAAGCATTGTTCTTTTTTTGGTTGACACACTCACTCTCATGGATGAGAGAGGGCATTCTAGGCCTCAAACGATTGAAATATCGTTCCAGAGCATCCGATAGTACGTCACCGTCGTTTTCTATTGAAAAACTACACGAATTTACTCTGGGATTCAAATCACAAGCATTTGAACCCGTCTCTAATTTCTCGGACTTGCATGGAATTCGTGTGAGTTTTGGATGAATATGAGGACAAATGGAGAGTGAACGTTGTTTCTATATGGAGAGGAGGTTGTTTCCACTATTCCCACAATTTTCAATTGGACTACCCAACAGTTGCCCAAAATAGCAGGTTTGAATCATTTTTCGGCTTCTGCCAGCCCTAGCTCACTCTAATGGATGAAGGACTGCATTTTAGGCCTTAAACTATCGAAGTCTTCATTCATAAGCATCCGATAGTGCGTCACCATCATTTTCTACTGAAAACTACGAGAATTTACTCTTGGATTCAAAACACAAGCAATTCCACCCGTCTCTGATTTCTGTAACTCACACAGATTTCATGGGAGTTTTGGAGGAATATGAGGACAAATAGAGAGTAAACGTTGTTTTTATGCGGAGAGGAGGTTGTTTCCTCTATTCACATGTAATTTCAATTGGAATTGCCCAATGGTTTCCCATAATAGCATGTTTGAAGTATTTTTCGGTTTTTGGCTGCCCTAGCTCACTCTAATAGATAAATGAGGGCATTCTAGCCTCAAACAATTGAAATATTCGTTCCTGAGCATCTGATAGTACATCACCATCGTTTTCTACCGAAAACCTACACGAATTTACTCTTGGATTCAAAACACTAGCAATTACGCAATGGACAAATGGAAAAGTAAAGGTTGTTTCTATGTGGAGAGGAGGTTGTTTCCTCTATTCCCACGAAATTTCAATTGGAATTGCCCAATGGTTGCCCATTATAGCAGGTTTGAAGCATTTTTTTGGTGTTTGGCTGCCTTAGCTCTCTCTAATGGATAGAGGGTTTTCACGGCCTCAAACAATCGAAATCTTTATTCCCGAGATTCCGATAGTGCGTCACCATCGTTTTCTACCGAAAAGCAACAAGAATTTATTCTTGGATGCAGGACATAGTAATTGCACCCGTCTCGGATTTTTGGGACTCGAACGATATTCATGGATGTTTTGGAGGAATTTGAGTACAAATGGAGAGTAAACGTTGTTTCTATGTGGAGAGGAGGTTGTTTCCTATATTCCCACAAAATTTCAATTGGAATTGCCCAACGGTTAATAGCATGTTTGAAGCATTTTTCCGTTTCTGGCTGCCTTAGCTCACTCTAATGGATGAAGGAGGGCATTCTAGGTCTCAAACGATCGAAATATTCATACCTGAGCATCCGATAGTATGTCACCACCGTTTTCTATCGAAAAACTACCGCATTTACTCTTGGATGCGAAACACAAGCAATGGAACCCATCTCTGATTTCTGGGACTTGAATGGCATTCGTGGGAGATTTGGAGGATTATGAGGAGAAATGGAGAGTAAACGTTGTTTCTATATGGAGAGGATGTTGTTTTCTCTATTCCTACAAAATTTCAATTGGAATTGCCCAATGGTTGCCCATAAATAGCATGTTTGAAACATTTTTCGGTTTCTGGCTACCCAAGCTCATTCTAATAGATGGAGGAGGGCATTCTAGGCCTCAAACGATCGAAATATTCATTCCTGAGCATCCGATAGTACGTCACCATTGTTTTCCACCGAAAATCTACACGAATTTACTCTTGGATTCAAAACACAAGCAATTGCACCCGTCTCTAATTTCCGGGACTCGCACGGATTTCTTGGGAGTTTTGGAGGAATATGAGGACAAATATAGAGTAAACGCTGTTTTTATGTGGCAAGGGGGTTGTTCACTCTATTCCAACGTAATTCTATTGGAATTGCCCAACGGTTGCCCAAAATAGAAGATTTGAAGCATTTTTCGGTTTATGGCTGCCCTAGCTCTCTCTAATGGATGAAGGAGGGCATTCTAGGCCTCAAATGATCGAAAATTCGTTCCGAGCTTCCGATAGTGTGTCACCATTGTTTTCTACAGAAAAACTACACGAATTTATTTTTGGATTCAAAACATAAGCAATTGCACCCGTCTCTGATTTCTGGACTCGCACGGAATTCGTGGAAGTTTTGGAGGAATATGAGGACAAATAGAGAGTAAACGTTCTTTTTATGCGGAGAGGAGCTTGTTTCCTATATTCCCATGAATTTTCAATTGGAATTGCCCAATGGTTGCCCATTATAGTGGGTTTGAAGCATTTTTTTGGTTTTTGGCTGCCTTAGCTCTATCTAATGGATGATGGAGGGTATTCTAAGCCTCAAACGGTCGAAATCTTGGATGCAAAAACTGCAAGAATTTACTCTTGGATGAAGGAGGGCATTCTTTTCAATCGAAAAACTACATGAATTTACTCTTGGATGAAAAACACAAGCAATGGCACATATCTCTGATTTATGGGACTCGAACGAAATTCGTGGATATTTTGGAGGAATTTGAGGACAAATGGAGAGTAAACGTTGTTTCTATGTGGAGATGAGGTTGTTTCCTCTATTCCCACGTAATTTCAATTGGAATTGCCCAATGGTTGTCCATAATAGTAGGTTTGAAGCATTTTTCGGTTTCTAGCTGTCATAGCGTACTTTAATGGATGAGGAAGGGCATTATAGGCCTCAAACAATCGAAATATTTGCTCTTGAGCATCCGATAGTACGTCACCATCGTTTTCTACCGAAAAACTACATGAATTTACTCTTGGAATCAAAACACAAGCAGTAGCACCCGTCTCGAATTTTGAGGAACAGATTTCTTGGGAGTATTGGAGGAATATGAGGAGAAATAGAGAGTAAACTTTCTTTCTATGCGAAGAGGGGGTTGTTTACTCTATTCCCACGTAATTTCAATTGGAATTGCCCAACAGTTTCCCAAAATAGAAGGTTTGAAGCATTTTTAAGTTTCTAGCTGCCCTTGCTCTCTCGAATGGATGAATGATGGCATTATATGCCTCAAACGATTGAAATATTTGTTCCGAGCTTCCGATAGGGTGTCACCATAGTTTTTTACAGAAAAACTACATGAATTTACTCTTGGATTCAAAACACAAGCAATTGCACCCGTCTCTGATTTCTGGGACTCGCACGGAATTTGTGAAAGTTTTGGGGGAATATGTGGACAAATGGAAAAGGTAAAGGTGGTTTCTATGCGGAGAGGAAGTTGTTTCCTCTATTCCCACGAAATTTCAATTGGAATTGCCCAATGGTTGCCCACTATAGCAGGTTTGAAGCATTTTTTGGTGTCTGGCTGCCTTAGCTCTCCCTAATAGATGAAGGAGGGCATTCTAGGCCTCAAACAATCGAAATCTTCATTCCCGAGATTTCGATAGTGCGTCACCATCGTTTTCTTCAGAAAAATTACTAGAATTGACTCTTGGATGCAAAACACAAGTAATGGCACCCGTTTATGATTTTCGGCACTCAAACTAAATTCGTGGGAGTTTTGCAGGAATATAAGGGAAAATGGAGAGTAAACGTTGTTTCCATGTGGAGAGGAGGTTGTTTCCTCTATTCCCACAAAATTTCAATTGGAATTGCCCAATGGTTGCCCATAATAGCCGGTTTAAAGCATCGTTCTATGGTTGCACTAGCTCTCTGTAATTGATGAGAGAGGGAAAATGGAGAGCATTCGATAGTACATCACCATCGTTTTCTATCGAAAAACTATACAAATTTACTCTGGGATTCAAAACACAGGCAAATAGCACATGTCTCTGATTTCTGGGACTCGGACAGATTTCTTGGGAGTTTTAAGGAATATGAGGACAAATGGAGAGTAAACGTTCTTTCTATGCGG